>OZ026527.1:87047447-87150843 GCA_964019695.1 Loripinus fragilis | reverse complement strand
TTGTCTGCAGTCTGTGATTGTGGTATTTCCTGATCATACTCACTTACTTTATTTGCGATGGTGTACCATCGACTGAAGTCTAGTTTTCTTTCTGGATTTGTGCGTTAAAATGAGTTCTTTTATCCGAACAGAATTACTGTGAACACCTCTCTTTGGTGTTTTCGATCAAATAAGACTCTAACCAATATAGTAAGCTACCTAGATTAGCAAAAAAAAACCTGAAAGTTTATATTGATAAAGGCTGGATAATATCCTTTCCCGATAGCGAAAAAAAGCACTGGCCAGACTGTGCGATGCACAGGCTTGTCTGCGTATTTGCTTTACGCATTCAAGAAAATCTGGGTTTCTCGATGCGGCCGAAATACAGAATTTTATGTCATAAGTGAACGGTTGATAATTGAGACATTTTCCCCATTAAAATGGGTGGGGGTCAGTTATAATGGTGGTTTTACATGACAATAGTCAAATCTGATATGGCCATACCCATGGAAACAGGTCAAATGTTACTGACAGACAATTAGACTTATAGCACTATCAGCCAGAATGAAGTAAGGCAAAATTTGAATAAGAAATATGTTGGTTCTTGTTAAACGAACATTACAATATTCTTTAGAATGTTGGCTGGAAAAGTAAAATATTCAGTAAAGTAATAAAAAACAGTCATAAGATCTTACTTCGGTTTGATACCATAATACAGTTAATTGCCCAGTTTCGAATCTTTCCTAGTTCTGAATCATGTCAAATTTTCGTTGCAAACTACACATCAGCAGTAATATTTAAAACATATATTGGTTTTGTTTTGTTCTATAATTATCCCTTTGTATGTGTGTGAAAGCAAATATCTATAAGTTATCGGCTTGGTGAAAATAATTACAATTTCCCCCTATGACCCATTTAATGAAGGTATATTTTCACACGTGTCAGTATCTGTTCACTGCATATTTCCGAAAAATGCTTTCGTTTGAAATGTTTTTTTATCAAACTTTCAGTTTCAGCATGTTTTTCCAACATTTATGAAAACATATCCAAGAAAAACGGACCTTTTATTCTGTTTTTGGTTCCGTGATAGCCGTGTAATCATTATATGTAACACATTTTTGCCCAGTTTATTATCAGCTGACTGAGTGTGTAAACACAAAATTATTTCACGTCACATAACAAAAACGTACACGCGCTCAGCTGTTTGTACAACATAGAAAGTCAAATTATGTGAAAAAGTTTCACGGGCACCATATCCCCTCTGAGAGTCTCTCTCTCTTAGCAGACGCAGATCCAGAAATTTTTGATATATTTCAATGGTGTTTTAAGTTGATGTGGGGAGAGAGTATCCAAATACCACAAACGCGGGCCATCATCGGCCCGCCAGCGAAACGCCATTTGATGGTCTTGGTAGCTCTCGAGAGCATTAGTGTGAAAATAGTGTGAATTTTAGGGGTATAGCTATGGTACTTTACAGGGTTGGCGTTAGGGGGGAGTCTGTGCCTCCAGTTTTCCCTGGCCTCCCTGGATCCGCGTATGTATGAGGATTATGTCTTTGTGTGTGTCTGTTGAATTTTTCTGTCTATCAGTCTGTCTGTCTATCTAATGCTCTCTCTATATGTATGTACCTGTCTGTCTAGCCTGGGTCCAGTCGTCAATATTTCGGCAATATTTTCTAATGCTTATATTCTAAAAAATAAGAGAATAAAAATATACCACATCAAAGGTATCGGTTGTCCGTTATTGATTTCGATTAATATTGACCAAGAAACGGAAAAATAAAAAATAAGAAAAAATGATCAGACTGGAACCCAGGCTACTGTGTGTGTGTCTGTCTGTCTGTCTGTATGTCTGTCTGTCTGTCTGTCTGTCTGTATGTATGTATGTTTGTATGTATGTATGTATGCATGCATGTATGTATGTATGTCTCTCTCCCTCACTCTCTCTCTCCCAGCATATGTGGTGTAGACCTTGCAGACCAGGGATCCCAAGCTCCATACCGGGCATTTCAAGTCTTTTGTTGGGACTCAGTCCTGTTCCCGATTAACCTTATAGTGGAGCAGGAAATGTCAACCATCACGAGACACAAGGAAGACAAATGCTGAACTATGAAGCTCCAGTTGCATAGGGCGGTTACCTAGCTGTCGTGGAGCTATGATTATGATCAATATTATCAAGATTATACTATAGTGTTTAACTAGTACTCCTTTTGGAGAAAAGATGAACAAACTTCTCCTTTTTCCATAAATGGTGATATCATTAGATTCATATTTTGAGGACCCTCATAATGCATATTCCGTACTGGTAATGGGGTGTATTGAAGTTTTCTGGTAAACGACAGCAGCCCAACATATATACCACCTACCTACCCTACCTACCCATAATCATAGCTCCACGACAGCTAGGTAACCGCCCTATGCAACTGGAGCTTCATAGTTCAGCATTTGTCTTCCTGGTGTCTCGTGATGGTTGAGCGGCTCTTCCACGCGGTACCATGGGGTTGTCTACGGTTTGTGATGTTTAATTGTGTATTTGTCACTTTTCCATGTGGTATTCAGGGTCAGGTGTGGTACCCCTACACTGTGCACACCTGAACAGGGTAACAACAATTTTACATTTCGAATGCAACCAGTGTTTGCAGTAGATGATGTTGCCTACTCCTGTATGACAGACTGCGCAATTCGAAAACTCACCTGAACTCTTAAGGAGGTCCAGGCCTGTACCTTTGGCTTTCCTGCTTTACCCTCAACCCCATCGTGGATTTTAGTCCAACCATCTTGAAAATAGGCCAATTTTGATTGGCTAAGGATAAATATTAAAGTTACTCATGCTCATGAACGTTTAAGCAAGTTTCATGCTTATATCTGCATGTGCCTTCTTTTTCGTACTTTCCGCACTGCTTAATATTTGAATTTGGCAGCCATCTTGAAATTTCCATTAGCCATCTTGAAAATGGAAAAAAAAATTGTGATAGCTAAGGAAAAAATATTTACATGAAAGGTTTGAAAAACATAATGTGAAAGTCTCATGCTTGTATCCGGAAGTGCATGATCGTCTCAAAAATCAGACATTTCCTGCTCCACTATAAGGTTAATCGGGAACAGGACTGAGTCCCAACAAAAGACTTGAAATGCCCGGTATGGAGCTTGGGATCCCTGGTCTGCAAGGTCTACACCACATATGCTGGGAGAGAGAGAGTGAGGGAGAGAGTCATTCATACATACATACATACATACATACATACATACATACATACATACAGACAGACAGACAGACAGACAGACAGACAGACAGACAGACAGACAGACAGTAGCCTGGGTTCCAGTCTGATCATTTTTTCTTATTTTTTATTTTCCGTTTCTTGGTCAATATTAATCGAAATCAATAACGGACAACCGATACCTTTGATGTGGTATATTTTTATTCTCTTATTTTTTAGAATATAAGCATTAGAAAATATTGCCGAACTATTGACTACTGGACCCAGGCTAGACAGACAGGTACATATAACGTCTTGATCCCTCCACCAACACACACAACCCCACAGTACGAGGTAAAGGCCAGGTTTTTAACATTTATATCTGAAGACAGCTTTTAGAAGACAAACATGAAATTTAAATTGAAAAGACGATCAACAAAAGCTGCTTCAGCAAAAGAAATACTGGAAAGCTCCAGCATGTTTAACGGTACCAACCTCACTCTTAATTCTGATCTACCCAAGTAAAAACTCTGTTATACATAGTTGGGCTAAAGGCAGAGGAAGGATCCGACGCAAGTATGACTACTTGTGATGGAGTGGGGCATATACCAGGGCACTGGAAAATCAACAAGACGTTAGCCCTACTTTTACTCATAGGAGGATGTAGTGGTTACGGATTAAGAATAATGGGCTTCCACCAGCTTATAGTGGAGCGGGAAGTAACAATAATCATGCACATCCGGATACAAGCATGAAACTTGGTAGAATTGTTCATTAGCATGAATTTTTGGAATTTTTATCGTTAGCCAATCAAAATTGGTCAATTTTCAAGATGGCGGCGCTTAAATCCAAGATATCCGCCACAATAAACGCAAATCATGAAATGAAGACATTACATCATACAAAGAAATAAAATAACATCTAAAATGGTATTGTTGGATGAAATACATAATTAAAGGGTAAAGGTTTTCTTGAAATTAGCAAATATTATTTGAGAATAGGATGAAATGGGGCCCAAATTGGGGAAAATCAAGCAAATTAACTAAAAAAGTTCTGTTGCCATCAAACAATGGTAGAAATGCAACTTGATATCGATTTGCTGGTCTGAGCTACACTCCTATTATAAACTTTGAATTAGTTTTACCTATTATAATTATTGTAGGTAAAATATAATGGTCCGATAGTATAAATGGGGGTCATTAGAGTAAAATGTAAATAAATTGAATTAAAGTCTTTCATTTTTGAACTACCATATTTTCCAAGTAAAACATGATTGTGATACTGGACAATGCATACTGTTTGGTACGATGTATTGTGTATTTAAATGATAAGGCTTACAGAAATATAGTATGGTTACTGTTCCCCCACCTACCCTATCATAAACATTAAAAATAGTAAGTGGGTATGATTAGGAAATACCACAATCACAAACCGCACACAACCCCACCGCGCCGCGAGGAAGAGCCGCTCAACCAACAAAAGACACCAGGAAGACAAACCAAGCAAAGCAACCAGCTCTCTCTTCCCCATCAAGATTGCTTTTGGGGGAAAAACTAAAACAGGCATAATGAAAATTTTGAAGCGGTTGTCTGTGTTAAACGTCACTCAATAAAATAATTTCCTGAACTAATTACCATATAAAGGTTTTGCGCTTAAAATATAGTAGTGACTTCATTTAGGCTTTTTTATAGTACATCAAAATTAGTTCACTTAGTGTAAACAATATTTTATTCAAATATAAAGTACATCGAGATACAACAGATACATCATATATACAATACGATACATTTGAAAGGGATACAGAAATAAGTCTAAGACTTGTTTGAATCTGCTTCCCTAAAGGAATCATCTAAATAACATAATTTGATTAGCAGTTAATTTCTTGATGATATTTCCAATTGAATTATATGTGATTACATTTTATGCAGATAGTAAATGAAACTAAGAAGTGTGTGTGTGTGTGTGTGTGTGTGTGTGTGTGTGTGTGTGTGTGTGTGTGTGTGTGTGTGTGTGTGTGTGATCTAGCAGATAAGATAGAGAGAGAGAGGGGTTTCCACGGTATCGATCTTATTGGATAAGAAAAAGTGCCATTATATTGGTAGTTAGTTCTCAAATCTTTTTGAATGGGTGATAAACTCCTGAACAGCTTTGAAGATAATACAATTGGTATTGCTGTTTAAGCTTCGTTCACCGTACAACAGCGCGTTAAGAGTTGGGACACAGTGTCTTTGAACCTTTTCTAGCATAATTTGACGCTGGGCAGTGAACCTTGCACGAGAGAAGAGGAAATGCTGGACGTCTTCAATTTCGCCACATGTACAGAACTTGTCTTGTATGATGTTTTTACTGAATAAGGTGTAGTGCAAACTGCTCCAATTTGTCCTAATTCTAGCATGAAGTATCTGTTCGTTTCTGCTGCCAGTGAGATAATAATAATTTGGAACAGGTTGTCGCGTTGACATCTTCTTTTTGAAAGAAGAAACTGACGGACAGGACTGAACTGTGTAACCTAGAGTATTCCACTCACGTATGGTTGAGGGGAGAAATGAATTATAGTACAGTTGGGATTTAGCGTCAATTGTTTGATATTGTTCGCTGTTTCTTAGTGGATACCTGGACATGGCACCTACAAGGGGAGGAAGCAATGAACTGAGATATGCTGGAGTTAAATAGTTGGTCATTTTATAGTACAGAGTCAATTTATGTTGCCTTCGTCTTGAGCCAAGAGTCTCCCAGCCAGTTTCTTTATACAAATTCTCAATTGATACTAATTTGGTTGTTCCAGTCACTATCCTGGCAGCTTCAAGCTGTATCTCCTCAAGTTCGTCTTCCTCATACTTAGTAATATTGCACCAGACAACGTCAGCATATTCTAAGATTGGCCTAATCAATGCCATATATATAGTTTCTAGTGATTTCCTATCTAAACGAAATTTAAGTTTACGCATAATGTGAATTCGCTGCCATGCTTTTGTAGTTATTAATTGTATGTGTTTGTGCCAGGTACCACTACTTTCAAATATTACTCCTAGATGTTTGTGACTTTCGACTTCTGTGATTACTTGATTATTCATAATTACAGGTGGGTGAACAGGTTTATTTAACTTACGAGACAGTAGTATGTATTCAGTCTTGTTTGGATTAAAAGATACCAGCCATTTCTCAGCCCATGCAGATATTCTTACTAAATCCTGATTAATGGTTTGTGATGCTTCTTCTGGGGAGTCAACTATAATATAAAGGCTAGTATCATCTGCAAAAAGACGAATAATTGAGTTGATATCTTTTACAATATCATTGATATAAATAAGGAATAAAAGTGGTCCTAAAATAGAGCCTTGGGGTACACCCGCATTTATGCTTACCCAGGTGGAGCACCCCCCTGGTAAGACAACCCTTTGTTTGCGATCGCTCAAGTAGTTTTGAAACCATGCTAACAGGGAGCCACTAAGGCCTACAGATTTAAGTTTTAATAATAATCCCTTGTGCCACACACGGTCGAATGCTTTGCTTATGTCATAAAAACTGCCTTTACTTCTATGCCATCATCCAA
Organism: Loripinus fragilis; assembly: GCA_964019695.1. Lineage (NCBI taxonomy): Eukaryota > Metazoa > Mollusca > Bivalvia > Lucinida > Lucinidae > Loripinus > Loripinus fragilis. The sequence goes on along the minus strand of OZ026527.1, from coordinate 87,144,112 downwards.
TGCCTTCGAGAATGTATTGTAGATATCAACTAGTTGATTGGCGGTGGAATCGCAAGGGACAAAGCCTGATTGCAAGGACGTTATAACATTGTTGGCACTAAAGAAGTTAAAGGCGTGTTTATGAACTATTTTTTCCATAACTTTTCCCAATGTACTAAGTAATGATATAGGTCTGTAATTTGTACAGTCCGTAGGATCATCTTTTTTAAAAACTGGCGTAACATTAGCTTCTTTCCATGCCTTAGGTACTTTGCTCAATGATAAAGATAAGTTAAATAATTTAGAAAGAGGATGAGAGAGTTCTGAAGAACAAATTTTAAGGACATAGTTATTTATATTATCTGGTCCAGACGCTTTTCCCGTTTGTAGTGTTTCTAATATGGATTTAACTTCAGTAGGGTTTGTTACTAATTGTGTCAAATTGTTTGGGTTTGATTGAATGATATGTGGTAATTCCTTGCCAGCATCATTTAGATCAGATTTGTTTTAAAATATGAATTAAGCAAATTAGCCTTTTCTTTGTCATCTGTGTATATTATATCATTTTCTTTTAGGGGTGGGGGTGATGCTTTATCTTGAGTTGATAAAAATGATTTTAAAGTCTTCCACCAATCTTTACTGCTTAAGTTATGGCTGGAAGTTAGTTTATTTGCTAGATTGTCAAAGTAGGTTTTTTTGGAGGATCGTAATAGTTTAGTTGTGTCATTTCTCAGTCGTTTATATTGGTCCCAGTGTTGTTGTAATTGTGTGCGCTTAGCTTTGTCATAGGCTCTTTTACGTTTTCTCATTAATTTTCGTAGTTCATTATGCATCCATGGAGTTTCAGAAGGACGTACACTTGCAATTTTGTTAGGTATGCATTCACTGCTTAGTTGAAATATGTGGTCCGTTACGTTTTTGGAATATATATCAATGTCTTCATTTGCGAATGAGTTCCAGACAGTATTGCCAAACTTGTGCTTGAGATTCTCATAGTCCCCATCTTTGTACTTCCATATATGCCTTTTAATTGATTTTCTATGGGGTTTTGTAAATTTAAACACACTAAATATAGGACAATGATACCGAATTTCTTGGTTTAGGAATGGATCGCCTACACCACTTAAGAGAATGCTGTTGGAGTTAGAAGTTAGTATAATATCAATTAAGGAAAATGATCGCTCGGTAAAGTGTGTATGCTCATTTATAATTTGGTGCAAATCATATTGCCGACAAATATTATTAATTTTACCAGATTAACAGTATGCATTTTCCAGTATCACAATCATGTTTTACTTGGAAAATATGGTAGTTCAAAAATGAAAGACTTTTATTCAATTTATTTACATTTTACTCTAATGACCCCCATTTATACTATCGGACCATTATATTTTACCTACAATAATTATAATAGGTAAAACTAATTCAAAGTTTATAATAGGAGTGTAACTCAGACCAGCAAATCGATATCAAGTTGCATTTCTACCATTGTTTGATGGCAACAGAACATTTTTAGTTAATTTGCTTGATTTTCCCCAATTTGGGCCCCATTTCATCCTCATTCTCAAATAATATTTGCTAATTTCAAGAAAACCTTTACCCTTTAATTATGTATTTCATCCAACAATACCATTTTAGATGTTATTTTATTTCTTTGTATGATGTAAAGTCTTCATTTCATGATTTACGTTTATTGTGGCGGATATCTTGGATTTAAGCGCCGCCATCTTGAAAATTGACCAATTTTGATTGGCTAACGATAAAAATTCCAAAAACTCATGCTAATGTACAATTCTACCAAGTTTCATGCTTGTATCCGGATGTGCATGATTATTGTTACTTCCCGCTCCACTATAAGCTGGTGGAAGCCCATTATTCTTAATCCGTAACCACTACATATCCTATGAGTAAAAGTAGGGCTAACATCTTGTTGATTTTCCAGTGCCCTGGTATATGCCCCACTCCACACAAGTAGTCATACTTGCGTCGGATCCTTCCTCTGCCTTTAGCCCAACTATGTATAACAGAGTTTTTACTTGGGTAGATCAGAATTAAGAGTAAGGTTGGTACCGTTAAACATGCTGAAGCTTTCCAGTATTTCTTTTACTGAAGCAGCTTTTGTCGATCGTCTTTTCAATTTAAATTTCATATTTGTCTTCTAAAAGCTGTCTTCAGATATAAATGTTAAAAACCTGGCCTTTACCTCGTACTGTGGGGTTGTGTGTGTTGGTGGAGGGATCAAGACGTTATAACCATTCAAACATCAACCGTGACCCCGCTATATGCTACAGTATCAAATGTGTAAACTGGTATTGGCGGGTGCGGCACTGGTTACAAATGCATTTCACTCTTACAACGCGCGTTTTGGTATATGCGTGCGCTTAATAACAATGGAAATAAGCACAGACGTTAAATAAAAATGTCACAAACATAGAAAAAAATACTCTGAAAAAAGTGAATGCCATACTTAGTGTCTGTATCACAAACCGATGCGTCAAATAACGACAGTGCAGGTCCTGATTAGAACGCGCCTCTAGCAGCTTTCTGATTTAGTTCAACTCTACTAGTCAGGGGCGATTGGGACTCCCGTGCGAATTTGATGCCGATTTATGGTGACTAATGACATAACTAATGAAAATCACCTGGTCACCCATCTGGGTTTCACGTCTGGACGTCATTATGACGTCATCAAAATAGCGTATATTGTATCAGTGTAATTTAAACGGTGTGTCCATTGTAGTATATGGGGATCAGGACTTTCTTGCATTTTGTGTGCCAATTTCAGTCGAAATGCACCAAAGAATTTCTAGCGATAAGGCGAGCAAAGTCCCTAAACGAGACGTTCGTTTTATTTTGTTGAAATCACGACTGGAGAAACTAGGCACATTCAAGAAATATATATATAGACGGGCCGTCGATGCACCATTGCCCCCGAATTTGTATATTTAAAACGGGATTTCCTTAATGCATTCTTATTGAATGAGAATTTATTTCGATCATCAACTGTACTTGTTATTCAGTAACATATATGGGAACTAGACCGTTAAACAAGGGTACCAATCGTCCTATCACGCTATGTACAGTAAACTATTTATACAGTTGATGTACAATAAAAACGACCATCTTGTAAAGTGGTCTATTTTTTGTCAGATATTTGATGTCTTCTTTCGCTTATACAACCCCTTTCCCCCCTAGACCCAAGATGCCCTTTACATATGTTATATATTTGTATAGCGACATTTAATTGTCCAAAGGGCATCTTGGGTCTAGTGGGGGGGGGGAGCATCTAAAAACAAACTGAGAGACGCCAGTTTCATCTTTTCAATGGCAAACGTAACAATTTTAAGTATATTTCGTACGCATGCGCAGAAGGTATACCGCAAAGTTTCGAAAAGGAAGGGCACTTATATCCTTAATATTTTAGCACTTTACTTTTTGAAAACCTGCAAAGGATTTACTAAAACTCTCGTCAAAACGGCACCCAGTCTATAGACGTAAAATGAGGGGTGGGAGTAGAAGGCGCAAGTTTTAACGGTTTTGTAAATAATTAATCATTTTGTAACCTAGTTTTATGCTTTCTATGTAAATTTCACTACCGGAACAGACCAATTTTAAAAACATTGGGGCAATTTGAAAATTAAGGTTTTGTAATCATGTCAACTAGGGAAAATCTACGCCTTATCGCTAGAGCTCCTTTAATCTTAGGGGGTAAATAATTAAAATTAACATGTCGCCCATATTGTCTTCGCGTCAGAACAAATAGATGACGTCATTGAAATGACGCCTTATATGTAATTACCACATATATATGCATTTTGTCCATTTCCAACGCTTGGAAATATTATTTTAATGAACTGTTAGCCTTATCATGACTGAATGCAAACACTTTTAAATCGTAACATACAAAATAGATTCAGATAGGGTGAAGTCAGTTCGAGGGTGGGACGTAAATGCCGTCACGATTTACGAATAAAAAGACAGTGGAGTGAATGAAAAACAAGCAGTGTTTTTGATATTAAACGGAGTAAATATAATCTCTTATGCTTATATATATATATAGATGTACTACGACCTCTTACCAATGACCTTTGAGTATTTCTGTTTCAAACGATTGATGCAGAATACGTAAAATGAGACAGTCTGGCTAGAACATATGTGCATGTCAAAGCTTTTATAGTAAATGTAAATAGATGCCTGAAACTCTTTTTTCTAGAACAACATATCAATATTGTAAATAGAGTCAAGCTTCAAAGCTTTTGGTTTATCTGTAGCTTTTATCCTACACCCAAATAAAAGATAGTAGTAATAATCATTTGTATACACCATCAACCAAACTCATTATAGTCCGATTTTGACCACTGAAGGATCAAACGTTAGAAGAGTCTACTTAATAGTTCATGATATGGAAATAAGGATAAACCCCTCTACAAGTTATCCATTGTATATCGATACCACGGGCAATAGAAAACTGTTACAATCTGATTTATCTTTCGCATGCTACTAGGTAGAATCGTCTTCAAGGGTCAAAATCGGACAATAAGGCATTCGTGCTGATACGGCTAAAGAAAGATTTGAATCCACATGAAAATAGTTGTTCAAAAGTCATAAGCATATTGATCACTGGCAATAGTTTACATGAGTCCTCTTCTGATCCACAGCAACACAAATCAGTACAATATAAATGGTTTGCTTTGTACTTACACCGAGATGTTTCGCATACAGACATCCTGCAACCACATTTTATCAGCTGCAGAGGGGTTTCAGGGGCAGGAGGCAAAATGAGCGGATCCAGGAATTTTTTGTCAGTTTTATTTAGTCCTCAGCTTATTTTACAGATTAAAGAGGGGTTGCGATGGTTTTATTGCTGAGAAAACTATACTTATAATTTACAAAGGATCCAGAGGCGGTCCATTATTTTCCGGGGGCGGGGGGGATGTCCAACTTTTTCCAGGGGGGGGGGGGGGGTCGAAATGCTAATTTCTATAGAAACCCATATACGTACTTGTTATTTTCCAGGGGGAGTGTCCGGACCCCCTATCCCCCTCTGGATCCGCACATGAGCAATGTCATCATAACGGGACAATATTTATCACAGTCCGGCCTCTAACCATAATTGTCAGGCATTGATTTGTCAGGATTAATGACAGGTGAGGTTTTCCAAATGATTCACTGATACTGCGCACGTTTGACACTTTCGAGAAACACAGCTCTTAAAAGTGGTAGTTCTTGCAATTCAGCTTTTTTTTTCTCCAAAACATCCACAACCTCTACGCAGTGAGTCGAACAATATACTGGCTAATGCAAAGTAAGAAAGATGGCAAAGATCAGGAATCGATACAATCAAGTACCACACCTGACTCAGGATACCAATGGGCAAGTAACAAACTCTTATTTAGACATCACAAACGAGAGCCAAGAGGTCAGGACAATTTACAAATATATTACTCTAGTGCATCCGCTACAGTGCTTTCTAAGGGCACTGAGTCAGGTGAAAGAATGCTTCGTGGATAGAGTCTCCAGACTAGCTAAATGCCTGCCAATATGATTGCTCGCTCTTTTCTGACATTGAACTATTTAATACCAGCACCTGAAAGTGCATGGAATTCGATCAGAGCCCTGGTTGTGGCATCATGGCACATTGACATCTTTAATAAGTGTCCTGATCTTAGAAAATTGATGATATATGCGCAAGACTGTTTAAGAAAATGTAAAATATCAACACTCTGTAATGGTTTTATATGTGTTTTATTTAAGCGGCGAAAACAAAATTTGCTCCTCTGCAAAAACTGGGGGTGGGGTTGTGCATTAGCTCATATAAGACAAAATATTTAAGATAGAAAAGCAAACTTTGGTTTGCATTCGTCAATTGAGTATATGTTTGTTAAACCTAATCTAAAACGGTTTGAAACCAACTCAGAGCAGTCGCTAAACTAAATGACGATAGCCAAAATTACCACTTTTAAATTATAATTAAGTCCATGTAACTCACAAAATACAACATGTAGCCGTATTAATGTTACACAGCTGTCATATGTAGTAAAGACATACAGTAATTTGCAGACTATTAGAATGTTCATTGATTAGCTAGTTTTAATGTCTTCTTTCTGTACCTCAAACTTTCAATTTTCTTATTCTCAAATTGATAAAATAACATATGTAACAAGCTGATACAGGCTAACACCCATGCTTTCAGTGTGCAAACATCTCCTATTCGACGCACCTTGAATCGGTACATACGATAGAATATGTCTAAAAGGTTTAGGGATGGAGCAGGTCATTACTCGGCTTGCAGTCAAAATCTTGTTTGATGATTATTCTGGTTTTTATGTTATGAGGAGAACAATTATTTACCAGAGAAGCAGAAACAATAATCGATAATTTACATGTATATGACTTGGATAATGATTGGTTTAGAATATTTACATTAGAAAGGGACATTTACTAAATAGTACTATTTGAATGTGAAAAGATTATTTCTTATGTTCCTCTAGGATGTATCTTTATTTTAGAATTATTCATATTAAGAAATATTGAAAACAAATATTCATAACATCCGTAACAAAGGTACAGGGGCTTAATAATCATCAATACCTAAGGTTTAGGCACCAGAGGCTAGAGACATTAGCTAGGAAAACATGCGAATCATATTCATTTTTTCCTGAAATATCATTTCTTACATCAAGTCAATGTCCTTGCTCATTTATTATGTCATGTAACATATGTTACAGCCTTTAACAAGTGATTCAGTCTTGTTGTTTAACCTGCAAAATCTATAATTCTTTATAATATGAGCAAGACAATCCCAAAAATGCAAGATATCCAACAGCAGCAAATGTTTTCATATATTTTTACATAAATGATGCCTACCAAATTCGACTCCTTAAAATTGGGTGTTGCCTTTAGGTTGTTTTTATAATTGCTCGTATAAGACACTTTATTTAAAGTATAAAAGCAAACTTTTGATTTTCTCTAACCGAAATGAGTTTGTTAGTATAAAATAATCAACACATTTTCGAAAATGCACATATCAGCTAAAAAGTAAATGATATTTGTCACAATTTTCATGTTATGAAGGGTAATCTAATAAAAGTTACACACATAACACCGCAGGAAGCTGTAATTTTGCTCCAAAATAATTTATATGTAGCTAAAGTAGTCAATATGCAGACCATTTGAGTAATTTAAATAATTAGCCTTCTTTCTGTAGCTCAAACTTTTAATTTTCTTTTTTTTCTAAATCTAATATGGTAACATATGTAACAGGCTGTCAGAGACTAACTCCCCGGCGAACATAGTGTAAACATCTAGTTAAAGACGCAGCTTGAATCCTCTTATAGATAGGATAAGTTTGCGAAATTCCCGAGTGGGGACAATAACATTTTCAGCCATCAGTCTAAAGGTGGCCTGATAAGCTGGGTATTTATAGGAAATCTACGGTATTTTGCATGCAAAATATAGTTATCAAGAAATAATTCATTGTCAAAGTCAGGTTAAGCATTGATGTAACCATCATATGACTAAAACAATTGATATTATGTTAAAAAAAGCGTTCGTGTTGGATAAATATGACCATACCAACACAAACCACAGCTTTTATTAACGAGCAGTTTCTCACTATGGTCGCCATATTTATGACGTCATAAATAACCTCAGACGCGGAATTGAGATGGGTGACCACCTTTAAATCAAAGGTAAGACTCCATTGAAGGTTTACCATAAATCGGCACACAATTCGCACGGGACCTATTTTTTGTCCCTAAGGGCCCTGACTATACACTGTCTCATAGACCGAGCTTACCTGTAAACCTTTCGATCATTAGCCTAAAATGATTGGAAATCTGAAAATATGGAGGGTGTATATTCGGGAGTATAACTTGGGTGTGGTAAAAATGTTCATAGTCTTACAATGTAGGACGATTATTCATGCGCGGATCCAGAGGAGAGGGTACTGGGCGTCCAGACCACCCCTCCCGCATGGATAAGCACAAAGCTGTAGATTATCTTAGGATTGTTGGTTAGAAAAGTACAAAGTTACCGAGGTCAAGTCATCATCGGACCGCTAGCGAGGAGCCTTTTATATGACGTTTTGCTGGCTGGCCAATGGTGCACCCGTTTATGGTTACTGGGTATAGGTTTTTTAGGAACACTGGTACTGATCCCCTTCCCCCTTTTGAAAAATAAAATATATAATAACTAACGTCAAAACTTTGGACCTGGACTACATGTATAGGTGTTACACGCCATTTATATGACGTTTCGCTGGCGGGCCGATGGTGACCCCGAGGAAACTTTTGGTGTCCGTGCAAGTTTATTGCAATGGATACGGTAAAATAATGCATCATACTCGTCATTGAAAGTAGTGATTAAGCCAACAATGTCAAAAGCTTAATGCAACTGTACTACTGAAGGTAATTTCTTAGAATTTCAAAAGTGGTTCGCAACTGGGAAAAAGACCCGCAACTAGGAAAATTTGCGGCCTACTTCAAAGCCCCGGTATGACACTTAGCAGAGTCCGAATGATACAATTTAGGGGAATGATAGTGCTTTGTAATAGTAAAACCGAAATCGTATTTACTCAGAGCAACTATTTGGAAAACGCCTTGAAGTAAAAATGATTTGGAACTAGGCAACTAACTGTACAGAAGGTGGGATGACCACATTAGATCAGATATCTTGTGAATGTAATATTAGATAACATGTTTTTTTCATGAGTGCTCATATTTGTTTGATTTTTCTTACACGAGTTGGGGAATATTGATAAAATGTGAGGCTTGCTGAACATTTTATTACTGTTACGTAACTAGTTTGATTCAGTTATGCAGGTGTCTGTATGTTATATTCTATCAGTGACCTATAAAAGAGTGACTGGAAACTCCAAGGAAATACCAATACTCAACTCAAATAGCTCTGTTGGGCTACTTACACAGGTACATGAGAGGAAATCGATATCACTTATCTACACGATTTGCCTTTATCGCGGTTTTGGAATACACGGCGTAATTTCTCAATTGTTTACCAACACTTTTAACACATTTAGAAACACCAAAATAGTATAATTACGATGAATTATGAATAATAAGGCATCTTAGTTTATGAAAACTGATAAATGGAGACACAGACATAGCCGTGTTTGAAGCTTTATTCGTCGCAGTGAAACAGGTATTTTCGAAGCCATTTTAGACGAATTCCGCAAAATTCATTAATTCAGCCGATGTTTACACGGTCATAACTCCATAGGATTGGTCGTAACATTGCAGAAACATATCATTTACACATATTTCATATATCTTTTTTCGATTGCTATAAACAAAATGTAGCAATGAGCGATATTTACGACGAAGTGCGCTCTTCAACGTATCTATAAATGCAGCGGTTCCTCAAGCTGCGTCGCCATTTTGTGTGTATACGATGAAAGGCGCCTTAGGTGTAAGTCACGTGATACATGCCCCGACATACCTATGTGGCTGAAAAATGGAGTGTCTAGTCACTCTTATATAGGTCACTGATTCTATATCGCCCTAAAACTATTTTTGTGTACGAGGACGCTAAGTTATTGCCATAAATACGCCGCAACGTTATGAGGGCCGTTAGTACATTGGTGTTTTAATTATAATAGCATTTTACTCAATATCGATATCGTCATCAATGAATAGTAACTACATTTGTATGCATGCGTCCTATTTTCAATACATTTCAAAAGAAACCATGTATGTTTCGCATTGCCAAGAATATCATTGCCAATCTCATTGTTGATAGTTTAGAGAAAAAACTCTATTGCCTTTTGTGTCATACGAGTTTAAGATTGTATTGCTAAATTTGATAAAACAATGGGGTTGGATTACAAGTTATCACAACATCCGTTACCAAAATTCCCATAATATTTATGCTATATTAATGTATGAATAGAATACCGAATGTTGAATATCTGATCTTGACGGTAATCTCATTGTTTTATTTGCGTGAATAAATAATTGTGAAACTTTTTTTTACTGTACTTTTTTCGATGCAATTGACCATGGTAATAAATTGCCATCGACTGGTGGAAATCTGACATATGACAAAGCACAAATTCAAACAGGCTGTTCAGCTACAGAGACTAGCTAGAAAATTGAAAATTATTAATATTTTTTTCTTTGTTTATATATATATATCACAGTCTAGATACTTTCCAATAAGCGAAAAATAAAATGCGTTATCAGACTGGACGGACACGCAGGGCGATCTGCACATTTGTTTTTCCCAAACCCTCGGAGACAGATATTCTCGCTTCGAGGCCCAATTATGAATCCAGTGTGAGAAATTCCATGTGAAGTTGTTGTGAAATTACAATTTTCATCAAATTGTTGCCCGTTAGTTGGAGTAGGTTTGGATTAAGCTGCGTTCAGTGTGCATGTAAGGAATGAAGCCGTAGGCGAGTTCATGTAAATATTTACGGGTAATACTGGTTAAGCTTAAACTTCGTAATTCGATAGTTTACTTATAATGTGTTAATATTATCAAATTTGCAATATTTCTTTTACTTTTTAGCAACATTTGAAGAAACGTAAATCATGTTAATTGCTATCTTAATAACAGCATAGAAAAGTTTTACAGATATCCTCCCTTACTTATATACTCAACTACTAAAGAAACCTGACACTTACTGTGTGTCAATGTTTTGGTAGTAAATGAATACGTTGCACACTTGTCTTTCCATTGCGTAAAGTTGAACAAAGGTAGACGAAGATGCACTGAGATTATTTGAAAAGGTGGCATAATTTCAAACGTCAGCTATTAAAACGTCACGCAACCCCTAAAATCATTTTTGCAAGAACAAAAAAATCACGCAAAATTCACCAGAAACCGCTTAAGTGTAATTCTTCGTTATTTCATTGACATCTTCTGGGCATTCAAATAAAGCATGCAGGCATTGTTCAGCCCAAAAGCCTATTTTCACTTTCTTAACGTCAATTTCACGTTATCAGCGTTTTATGAGCTTTTAAAAAAGCACTGTCACTTTATAAACTTTTGAATTCTTTTTGATGTTTGGAATGCATTTTACAAAATTTTTCAGTCATTTTGAACTCCGTAGCTGCCGCCTACGCTCATTTATCGACCTCAAGCGTTACAATTACATGCTGATATGTGTATACAGCAAAGCTTGACATTCATACGCGATTAAAGTAAAGTGTAGTTAATTGGCACTTTAACAAAGTAAACAGCACACACTAAACAGCGACATACGTTGACAAAGAAAAAACGGTTATGTTCAATAGTGTACGTTGTTTCTTAATTGACGTTAATTTTGGTTCATTCCGCTTTTACCCTTTAACGTGACGCAAAACATAAGTTATGATTCTTGAAAATGCATTCTCTTACAATAATTGGTTGATTCCAAGTCATTTTTGTTTCTAGAAATTGCTTTAACAACGGAGAAACACTGCTGTTTAGAAAACGTCGAAAGCATAGCTTAAAAACCCCTATTCATACGTCACAGCAAGAAATTGAAAATTTTAAAACTGCACTTTTGTCTGTACTGGTATTGGCGTTGCATACATGAAATCGTTTTCAAAAAAAAATATCTAAACATACACTCCCTACGCAAAAGTGATAAAAACGGTATTTTTGACGTCGTGACGTCATGTTCTATATATTGATAAATATATTTTTTCGAAGAATACTTTCTAATGTCTTGATGTTAAAATAAACATATCGGTTAGCACTATTATTTGTAATGTACGAGTTTGAAGCAAGTAAAAAGTGCCAGGTTTCTTTAGTAGTTAAGTATATTAATAATGTTAAGGGCAATTTTTTACATGCTTTCAAATTTTAAATAAGTGATGAAAATTGTGCGTTTCTTTTGCTATCAGGTATATATGCTACCATGACTTCCTTGTCCAATTGTTTTTATTTAAGCTTTGGCTGATGTTAGTAACGCATACGGAATTTGATCATTTAATTGCATGGTATAGATACTTGCGAAATCTTCAAAAACTGTTTGGCTTTATAGTATTGTGTCATACGGAAGCTGGAAACAGATAAAGAGATAAAGGTAAATACACGTTATCAAGTATATTTATTTCTCCGTTTCTATTCATATATATCATTATACATATTACAGCTTGTCTCATGGCAATGCATTTTATATGGGAATCGAATTAAAGGGCGTTGGCTCTTATTTCTATATACAGAAGGGAAAAAACGAAGAAGGCAAATATCAGGAATCGATACAATCAAGTACAACAACTGACCTGATGGGAAAGTGACAAACAAACACATCACACAGAAGAGGGCTAAGAGGTCAGCTGTTCCCTGCAAGTTTTCACAAGGTTGCAAGGAACATACAAGACAGTATATTAAAGAAAAACGTGAAAGACAAATGCCAAAAAAAGATCCTCAAAGAAACACCGCACTGTAACGGTCAGTAATAAAATCATTGTAGCGCTTTGTATGGCGACATTTGTGACAGATCACTCACACGTGTAACGAATGTGATCTCATAACTCAAACGTGTGACGAATGTGTTGCGGAATCTGAGCACATTTTGACATTTCGATGTACGTAAATGTACATTGAAAACAATGGCGAACGTCGGGACTTAAATGAGAATGCGCAGAAATTTTTTAGGAGCGTTATCGTTTTTCTACTACCATTATAATGTATATACCTGCGCGGATCAAGGAATTTTCGTCGGGCTCGACGAGGCACAACTGACAGAAAAAAACTCCGACTTTTTTTCTGCTTCTTTAGTCCTCAACTTATTTTGCAGAGGGCGTTCAATCAGGGCTTGATTTATATGTTCTAGGAGATGATGTTTTGATAAGTTAGGGGTCTTTTAGGCAAACCAAATATTTGTGTGTCTTGATCCACATCTGAATTAAGGTAGAGGTTGGCGCCGTGAAACCGGTTTAAGCCCTCCAGTAAAATATACTTACTGACCATTCCAAGGCGGTACTTCTTTTGTGGATCATTTATGTTTTTCTGTCTTGTGTTTGTAATGCCTTTGTGCACGTCTGTTTATTTGTACCTTGTGGTCACTTGATTGTATCGATTACTGATCTTTGCACTCATACATACTTTTCTTCAAAGAATACTATCATTAAACTATAATTTTCAATATTCCAGGGAGGAGGGCGGTCCAACATTATCCAGGGGGTGTCCAACTTTTTCCAGGGGGGAGAATGTGGTAAGTCGATAGAACTGTAGAACTTGTGATTTTCCAGGGGGCGTCCGGACCCCTACCCCCCCTGTATCCGCGCATGACATCATTTACTGGATTCGTCCACACATCGTCTTAGCCACAAGACGTAGCATGGCACTCAGTTATGTTGGCGCTGGGGTACTATGCGACAGAGGCCTACATTTTAGTGATTGGTGAAACGCCTGGGGTATCAAAAGATGAGACGACTAGGGCAGTGTACCGTGTATCAAAGGCGTTGTGTGCAATGGTAAGAGGCCTTTAATTATTCCAAACGTCGGATTTGAAGGGAGTTTTCTTCAATGTTGCTGGCACAAATAAAAGAAAGAACTACCCACATACTTTTGTCTAACACTGTATGCGGCAATCACAAACGAACTGATTTTGGAAAGGAAAGTTGTTTGTATTTAAATAAAAATGCATTTGATATCGCTGCCACCCGTTATGATTTTATAGCAATAAGGTTGAATGGTTCACCACATCAAGAAAGTAAGTAGGGGTGCAAGGATCACATGCAAGGAAAGGATAGCCTTCTCTCAATCAAATCAATACGTTTATCGTTGATTAAAGTATGGGGTAAAGTAGTGTAAAGAGTAGAAAAATCATAAGTAAACAAACTGGTCGCATTGAAATCTCTAGCTTTAAGGTGGTACGGGTCTTATCAGCATATGTCCAAAAAGTTACAATCTTTTAATATGTTCAAAATAGCTCAAAACTTATCTATTTTGACAAAAATAACAGGACCATACCGCGCTTTTTTAAAAAAGTTATTAAACTTTAAAAATTAAAAAGAATATGAGTTTTTGAAAAAGTATGTTTCTTATATTCCAACAAATTGAACGCGAGAAATACCATATTTTTTCTGGGAATACGCTACATGCTATTGGCTAATAAATGAAAACAAAAACAGCGAAGCAAATTGGCATGTAGCTTATTTTTAAGCTAAAACGTATTTTGTCCAAAACATTAAGGCAAAAAAATAGTTTAAATCTAGAATAAAAATGTCACATAATGTAACTACAGAATCAAAAAAAAATTACTTTGATGGGATTTTTGTATAGAAACTTATAATTATTTAATAAGCATGTGTCACCGTGTTCGTTTTTCTTTTTTGTGATATTTTCTTTTTTACCTCTAAAGTAAAAGCAGGCATGGATTGTCATACCTGTTTCATTGTTTCTTGTGTACTTGCCAGTACTGAGCAGGAAGAATAAAAAAATGCGCGGAAACACAAAACGGCAACTGCATATACACGTAACACATCTTGATATACTAGGCTTCACTGTTTTGTCTGATAAGGCTTTAAGCTGTAATCAAGTTTCCGTATGACATTACCTGTTAGCAGGGCTTTTAATAGAGGACCTTACATGATGCGTATAAAAAGCCTTATCGCACGTTGTTTACACTCATGCTTAATGGGTGCAAGTCGTTTTTTATTCAGGCAACCCACGTGATATTGATGCCCAGCTTTTTTTTTTTTTTGGGTTGTTGCTTTTTTCGTTACTGAATGAATACGCGTTCTGGGTTTGTTACAAAATTGACGTCATCAGCCGTAATGCGCATAGAAGTGTCGTCAGAATGAAATAAACAAACAATAGGGCTCAAACCAGGGACTTCTTGGTCTCGAGTCTACCACTCTACCACTAAGCCATTGGTAAAGAAGGCATGATACACGAGTTTGGTTCTTTTCATATATGCGATTTGTGAATGCAAAGACAAGCATGCATATGTGAATGGTCATACTAGATTATTCACAGCTCGCAGATATATTCAAAGTAAGCCTCAGTCAAAAAACCTATTAACTCACAACTGGCTAGCTAAAATATAGCAAAGGCAAGGCCAAGAATTCGGTGAGTGCTTTCACTGGATCAAAAATGCTGCTCTTAGGTTTCATCCAAGCTACAAAAGAGAGCTCTCGCACCCACACCATCATATTGATAAATGGACGTAAGAAGCGCAGTGGCTCAGTTGGTAGAGTGTTATATTTAGTATCGAAGGATGACTTATTTGTGACTCACCATGAGTCATAGTGCTGTGTCATTGGGCTGGACTCTTTTATCAGCTGCTTAGTAATGGTTGAAGACAGTAATTCGTACAGACATGACTTAAATTGTTGATTGGGAGATAAAGCATAAGCACAAACAAACAAATGGGCGTCTATGAGAGCTTTTGCTGACTAGCCCAGACAAAAATACATCGGAGATTTCACTCACAAGATGACTTACATATGCCCCCACTGACTCTCTCAAAATGGTACATTAGCATTAAATTCTTATCATGAGAAATTGAGCCATAGAACGGGCTTGGAAGAGAGAGCTGATTGCTTTGCTTAATTTGTCTTCCCGGTGTCTTGTGATGGTTGAGCGGCTCTTCATCGCGGTGCCACGGGGTTGTCTGCAGTTTGTGATTGTGGTATTTCCTGATCATACTCACTTACTATTTTTTACAACAAAGCTGTTTCCATGCATATCTTATAAGTACTGGCACCGCACCAATCAGGTAATATATCAATCCTTCTAGTTCGCTGGGGCGTACTCTGGGGAGTTCGTCCTCATATGGGCTTTTGTTTATTTGGTTTGTCGGTTTACGTCCCAGTCAACAGCTATGTTCATGTTGAGATGGTCAGTTTTTTACCTACATGTAACCATTTTTGGGGCAAGCTTGAACAAATGGTTAACCAGTACTTTATGTACTTACACTCGCTTGTAACTGGCAACACCCCTTCTCGAATGATTCAGCGAAAAGAAGGAGAATGGCTGTAAAATAGTTCATGATCAATCTCCACGAAAGTATGGAACTGTGTCAGGAATTCTCTTTATTTTGTCCATATTTAAATATTTTCTCAACTCTCATATTGGTTTTGGTAAATCAAAACCAGAAAACATAGACAGATAAAGCAAAACACCTCCATACTAGTACGAAATATAATGTGAAAACTGGTGGGAAAGCAGATGCATTGATCAGCCTGCGTGCGTGTGCAGGCACATCAAGGTACATAATTTACTTACCCCCAAATGCATCATACAAATAATTTATTAACTTAATTCTTAAGGTTCATAGCTAAACTATAGACATGAGTGTCAGATATCTAACTTCAATAAAACGTGGATGACGTGACAGATATTGAGTACACATGAATATTAACTTTTCTGACCAAATTGTCTGACCAGGTATAACTGGAACGCATTGATGCCCGACGGCTACTAGAACAGTTGGAGATTGCTTAAGGGCCCCACATAATGGCCTATGATGAAAAGGGAATATCAGTTTTGGCGACAATCTTAATTATGTTCATCGGATAAAACCAATATTCAGATATGAACACTAATTTGATGATAGTAGTCCATATATGAAACTTGGAAGAAATCGGTGTTAAATGACTAAGTTAGAGTCTCCGCAAATGCAAACTGATCATAGCCGACCATTTGGCGGCCAGCTTAGTTATCCGACAAAACCCATATTCGAAGTTGGGCCAGTGCATGATAAAAGTAATAAGTATGAAATTTGGAAGAAATCAGGTGATAAATGACTAAGTTAGAGTGTCCACAAGTGCAAACCGATACATTGTGGCAATTTTTGGAGGCCATTTTGGTTAGCTGAAAAGTCCATATTTAAACTTGGGTGAGAGTTTGATAAAATAAATCCATATATGAAATTTCAGGTAATAAATGACTAAGGTAGGGTGTGCACGAGTGCAAACTGGTAGGCGGCAGCCATTTTGTTGGCCATCTTGTCTATCGTTGGTTGGACAAAACTCATATTGCAACTTGAACCAGAGTTTTATGGTAGCAATGCATATATGAAAATTGGAAGAAAGCGGAATAAAAATGACTATGTTAGAGTGAGCACAACAGCAGATGGACGTAAATTGATGGGCGGCGGCCATTCAAGTTGTCAGCCATCTTGGCTATCGTTGGCTGGACAAAACTAATAATCAAACTTGAACCAGAGTTTGATACAAGAAATCCATATATGAAAATTGGAAGAACTCAGAATAAAATAACTAAGCGAGAGTGACCACAACAGCAGGCGGACACAAACTGATAGGCGGTGGCCATTTTATTGGCCATCTTGGTTATCGTTTGTTGAACAAAACTCATATTCAAACTTCAACCAGGGTTTTATGTAAGCAAACCATATATGAAATTTGGAAGAACTCCAATTAAAATGACTAAGTTAGAGTGACCACAATAGATGCAAACTGAGAGGCAGTGGCCATTTTGCCAGCCATTTTGATTATCGTTTGTCAGAAAAAAAAACATACTCGAACTTGAACAAGAGTTTAATGAAAGTAATCCATATTTAGAATTTGGAAAAATTCTGATTAAAAAAGACTGAGTTAGAGTGATCACAACAGCAGATGGACAGACAGATGGACACTGGGACAGACAGACAGACATCCGGACAGACAAACGGAGGGACACGCCAAAAACAATAGAGCTCCGCCAACTTGTTGGCGGGGCCCTAAATATATACTTGGTCTTACAGATGTGTTCAAAAAGGATAAGCACGTTTTTGTGGTTGTCAATACTTGTACATTTTAAGACAATACATAAGGATAACTCTTACTTTTATAAAAAAATTCTCGGTTATCGTTTCCATGGGTCCCGTTCTACCTGAAGGAGAAGTTGAAGATCCGCAAAAGAAGCACCGCCTTCGAACGGCCAGTTAACTCTCACGTGCAAAGAGTTAGCTATAGACATGCCAGTTACAGATATCTAACTTCAATTGAGTACACATAAATATTATGTTTGACCATTATCATCTGACCAGGTACCACTCGAACCCATTGATGGGTTGAACTGGTCCCTATGGTCAAAATATGATTTGTTGATAAACGAAGAGGAGTATTTTTGTGAATGCCAATGCTTGTACAAAAAAATAAGATAACTCTAAATTTTATAAAAACATGGATATCCGTCAACATGAGTCCTGTACCATCTTAAAGTTATCTAAAATTTCAACTGAATTTTTTATAGACCAAAATAGATTTTTACAATATCTCTCATATATCTTTTCAGAGTACCTGATAACATGTTTTAACAGCTGTAAGACACCAGTTTAACATTTTAGAAAGTTATGTTATCATACAAGAACTAGAATTTGCAATAACTCTGGCTTTATAGGGGTTTTATGTAGTTTAGGTAACCAGTTCAACGTAGGAATTTTGTCTTATTTTCTTTAGCTTTGACACTGAAATTTAGTGCTATATGACAACCATGCCCATCGACAATCACCCTCTAACTCAATGAAGGTTGCAGTTTATAGGCATTAGTGTCAGCAAGTTCATGCTTAAGATTATTAATATGATACAATCGTCAAACAATTACAACATTGTTAGTGGCTTTTTCTGCTGGAACCAAAACATAGTTCATTTAAAAATCCTGGATACCTCATTTAAGATGTCGAAAAGAAGAGTTGGGTTTAGGGGGTAAAAGATGTGTATTACCAGAGTAAAATGAATAACAAACACGAGATTCAATAATTTTAAACATGTTAAGGTATCAGCTTCAACATTTTCCCGTTTGCACCAACGATTACTAAAGTCATTTAAAGAAGCAACGATATCTCTATTACATTTAGGGAAATCAATATTAATTTTGGAAATCTATATTTAGGCCCTTTAGAAATAATATTGTGATCTCTAGCGTCAGGAATGACATTGAGATTACCTGTTATCACATGCCCTACAGAGGGGTATACATTATTAGAATTTTGACAATCTTAGGAGTCAGGAGTATTGGAATCTATATCTATATCAGTTACAATTTTTGAAGTAAAGTATAGTAGACCTAATTGGTTTGTTATATTTATAACAAATGATAGGAGTTTCACAATTATTAAAGTAATTTGGAATATATAAAATCACTAAATTATCCTTATAGATACTATGTAAATAAATGAACTCCAAACCTTTGTTAATGTATGCAAGTTTGATAGAATGTCGTTTATGGTTGACCTCAGAATCTATAGTTTGAGAGCTCGCAATAGGTTCAAGCAAGTGGTTGAGGCCAAAAGGTTTGGAGGTGTGTTCTTATGTAGAAAAGTATGCTAAATTCAAAAATCAAACTCTAAAAAAAATCGGCTGGTACACAAAAGTATTATGCGCAACGGAATCCCCCAGGGTTGGCAATATCTCAAAAGTAGTTCTAAAATAGGGGTATCTTTGTTGATTTATAATTTAAACCATGAAATTAATAGTAAAACGCAAATTTTGGCAGCAAACAATAAACAATGATCAACATAAAAAAGAGTAAGAGACGCCAAGGACGCTTTCTTACACTAAAATATAGCAAATTATAAGGCCAACGAAAACTAATTACTTTTTCCCAGGTTTTCAGATGATTTTTAATTTGTTTAAGTTAGAGCAGATTTATTATTAAATCTTAAGTAATACAATAGTGTTATCATCAACAGTTATTATAGTTTCCAAAAATGATAGAGTATGGCCAAGGAATGCCACAATCGCAGACTGCATGCCAACGCATTGCACAGTAAAGTAGGGGCACAAAGTAGGCATAATCCAAGCTCTTACAGTACAATATGTATATATCTAAAGTTCCTTTCCCTTTCAATGCGAATGAAATTATGCTCAGATAAGACTAAGATTTGCCTGAATATTGGCCCAGCCCAATTAGTATCTAAGCTGTGAACCCGATGTATAGCTAGCTATCACCACATGCCAGCCACGACTGACCACACTGTGCTGGTCAATATTTCACATTACATATAGTCTATGTCCTAGAAGTTGCGTGACAACCCCTATCACACTATTTTGCTGAACCTTGAAAAAATGGATGAGTTTTTAAAATGTTAGTGAGTATGATTATAAAATACCACAATAACACACTGCAATCCAACCCAAGGCACCGTGAGGAAGAGCTTCTTAAAATCTCAAGAAACCAGGAAAACAACTAAGTATAGCAACCAGCTCTTTCTTTTCCATCAAGATGATAACAAAACTAGAAAGGACACATAGCAATGTACAACAAAATATAAAACAAACACAAAAACCCACAATGGGAGCAACAATCAATAACGAATCACCAACAATAAACCCACCGCTTTAGAACGACCAACCCCTTCCTTGTTATTTGTATGGAAAAAGCAATATAGTGAGAACGTCAGTATAAATGCATAAAATAACAATACTAGGTTGAAGAAATAGTTCACAACCATGCTTAACGTGCAAGACAAAAAGGTATAAGCTTCTACATTGTGTCAATTAAGGTCTAAGACTTCTTGACGTGTCATTTGCCAATCAAATACTTTGCATCTGTAGCAGACTTTATCAATCCAAAAAACAGCCAATATGGCGGTACCATGCTCATTTTGGCACCACATGTCTAGACAGTAATCTCAACTGTGATGTCTTAAATGAGCCTGACTTTGAAGCTAGAGTAAAATATTTTAATATGCCCTATTCAAGTTCAGATACATTTTCCTCTCCCTATACAAAACCATTATCTTCTCCGGCAATATCATTACTTGATGGATATTTATAAGTGGCACATGCAAAATGTATGTGATTTGCACGTCTGACAAGACGAGATAGAGACACATTTGCTTCACCACCAAAAATTGAAGGCAAATGTACATGAGACTGTACCAGGTTCATTCCATCAACAATACAATCATCTACATTTCTGGGAGCATCTGTGATTATTCCCACGTTAAGCTTACTGAATGAGTTGATTTGTCTGAAGATATTTAAGTCCATCAATATGGTCAGAAGTCAAAAGAATGGATGTAAGGGGATAAACAAGCGCCCTTTTTAGATCTATTTCTACTTTGGCAGACAAAGTAAGCGGCTAAACAAGTCTTTTGTTGTTTATCTTCTAGTATTGTGTCTGGAGGGTCCTGACAAAGCCTTGCATGCAAATGGTTTAACTTTTCTTCTGAAAATAGGGTCACCATATGGGAGATTCCTGTATTAAACTCTTTATACTATTGTTGTCGCTGTGTCTGAGTTGCAAAAATACCCCCTGCAATATTCTCAGATATCATCTTACGTGTGAAATGCAATAAAGCTTTTCATCTCGAAAGTCTGTAAGAAAAGGGTCTACAGTAGTCCTGATCTCAGTGATAAGCTTGTTCAGGTCGACATTGTCACGCTTATCTGGGGTTAATTTCATCTGCATTCTCTTTCAGTCCTGACTTTCAGTTAACTTGTTTACAAGCTCACTTAATACATACCTAGTCACTATCCACTTCATGGGAGCGCAGTGGCTCAGTAGTAGAGTGCTTGACTCGAGACCGAAGGACCGCGGGTTCGAGCCTCACCGGCGTCACTGCGTTGTGGTCCTTGAGCAAGACACATTTATCCTAGCTTAGTACTGGTTCAACCCAGGAATACCCGTCCCTATATAACTGAAAGATTGTTGATGGGACGTAAAGGAATTAAATCAAACAAACAAACAAACTATCCACTTCCTTCTTGCACTCACTAATTTACTGAAAGGTGCAATCTCTTTTAGTCTGGTTGGGACATCAGCATTGACATTATCTGCCATAACTTCCAATCCACAGGGGTCTTAAAGAATATTTTTTTGTACGTCGGATGGACATAGCCCATAACGCCAACATTGCATTCGCAGCTGGGTGTGTCTCATTGCTGTAAAGAAGCTCTAGGTGATATCTCGTCATCCATTGAGCATAATTAGGACAACTTGTAGCGGAGAATATATTTGCACACAATTTACATAGACAGTAAGTAAAAAGTTTAACTGATTTGTGTTGCAGTATCTGTTTAAAAAGATAGATATCTATAAGGTCAATGTACATAATCCAGAAGGTTACTGTTTTATCGTGTTCCCTGACCTAGTAGGATATGTGTAATGCGTATACCTCTTCATAGACGTCTTATGACTTTTGGCTTCCTGTGGCTTTTCCTCACAGTGTTGTAGGTTGATCTGCAGTGTGTGATGGTAGTATTTCCTGATCATACGTGATGGTGGTATTTCCTGATCATGCTCACCTACTTTTTTCATACTCATCCGTTATTTTAATTAAGATTCAGCAAAAGAGTGCGATAGGGGTTTTTCGTGGGGGAAGGGGGGTTATCATGACATTCCTAGGACATTAAATATAAGTATTGTGAAATATAGACAAGCACAGTCTGGCTATTTATAGCTGGCCATGTGATGATATTTATACATTTAGTTCACAGCTTAGAAACTAATATGGCTGGACAAATACCGAGGCAAATCTTAGTCTTATCTGGGTTCGACTGCAGTGTGTGATTGTGGTAGTTCCTGATCATACTCACATACTTTTTTCATACTCATCCAACCTTTTGATTAGGATTCAGTAAAAGAATGGGACAGGGGTTATCCGCGGGGTCGGAGGGTTATTATGTAATTCCTAGAGCATAGAATATATTCATGTGGAATACTGACCAGCACAGTCTGGTCAGTCGTGACTCGCATCAGGTGATAGCTAGCTATACATAGAGTTCACAGCTTAGAAACTTATAGGGCTGGGCCAATATCCAGGCAAATCTAAGTCTTATCAGAGCATAATTTATACACATTGAAAGGAGAAAAAACTTGAAATATACCTATATTGTACTGTAAGAGCTTGGACTATGCCTACTGTGTGTCCCTTCCTTATGGTGACATTGGTTGGTCTGCAGTCTGTGATTGTAGCATTTCCTGGCCATATTCTATCATTTTTGAAACTATAATAATTGTTGATGACAACACCATTGCATTACATACAATTGATTGCAAACTCTGCTCTAGCTTAAACAATTTAAAAATCATCCAATGACCAATAACAAAAGTCATTAGTTTTTATTGGCATTATAATTTGCTATATTTTTTGTGTCAGAAAGCTTAACAGGCATGTCTTATTCTTCTTTATATTGAACACTAATCATTATATATTGTTTGCTGCCAAAATCTTAATACTAATATAGCATGGTTTAAACTTTAAACCTACAGGGATACCCCCATTTATCACTATTTTGAGATATTGTCTACCCTGGGGGTATTCCGTTGCGCATAGCACTTTTGTGTACCTGTCAATTTTTTTGAAGAATTTGATTTTTGAATTTAGTACAGTTTTCTAGATAAGAACAGACCTTCAAACCTTTTGGCCTCAACCACTTGATTAAACCTTATGAGGGTTCTTGGGCTACTGCGAGTATTCTACCCCCCACTACCCCCCTTAAGCATATGAAAAAACTAGATAATCTGAAGGTTCTGAAGCGCTCACATGATCTCCTTGATAATCATAAAATAGGTCAATGTCAACTTAGGCTTAGTATTGAACTATTATTTGTTTTACCATATATGGGAGTGATTTTTTCATTTGGATTATCACTTTTGTATTGTAGTCCATCCTCGCTTAATTGGAGTCTTTAAATTAAAAAAATAGCCAAGGATCTGATGATCAGCCGATTTCTGGCTAGCCATTGGAAATTTATGTGTTCGGAATGGTTCACATACTAATGAGTGCGCTATGTAAATCATTAGTTATGATTAAATGGTATCACATAATGAAGAATATGTAAAAGTAATAGAAAGTTTTGCATATTTCTGGTAATAATTTGCGGCGATACGCACAATTTTTGTAGCTGTACGCAAAATTTGAGTAGTCCAGGGTATTGTTTCAGTAATCGAAGGTCTAAATATAAGCAATTAGTTGCAATCTCGATGACCCAATCACTGGGCCAGAACAACCGATATTCAAAATGACGCATACAGTATGAAAAGCTTGAATAACATTCAAAATGCTCTGACTCATATTTCGATCTTTTTCACATTAAAGTACTGATACTTTGCATTCAGCTGAAATAGCATAAATTCCAGAACATAAAAAATGCCTTTCATCCTCTTTTATAGGAAAACAATCACTTTTGGACATAACCCAGGCGCTGCATCGTCTATCGCTTAATTAACATAAATATTGTTAAGCAGATATACATTTAAAGCTGGATATAAAAGTGACAATAATGAGCGACGAATGTTTTACGAAGTAAAATATTGATAAAAAAACAATGATAGCAAGGTACTCTATTCTGTGCCTTCGTCGACTGCAACCAACCCATGATGCATGCGCTATTCAAGTACAGTGGTTCTTAAGCATTAGTTATGGAAAAAATGACATCCCCAGATTTTTTTTATCCATTTAAATGCATTAGGAATCAATTTTGACCTTGCTGTAAAGTAGATTAAGGTCAACCCAGAATAATCATTTGCGCAAACTTGGTAGTGCCCTCATCCCAAATACTACATACCAAGTCCCAAGGTCATTGGCCTTCTGGTTCTGGAGTAGAATATTTTTAAGTGTTTTTTTAATATACAATGTGGTGTCTAGGTTCTCCCGATAATGGATGAACACCAAAAGAATAAATCTCTTTGCAACAAATCCAGTTTAATAAACAGTTACTACAATTTTTTCTGAGCCCTTACAAAAACGCGACTTCTATTTTCTACTTTTTACTTGGCAACCGACGTTAACGTAACGTCAACGCGACGTTACGTTACGTCGAAGATAAATATAGCGCCCCATAATGCAATATTATGAAATACTTTTCCACAGCTTAATTATAAGCTACAAACAATATAGACTCGGATGAGACTGCACAAAATGTGGCATTTCATCTGGGTCCATACGGTTTATAAAACATAGGATTTTAAAATAACTGAAAACTCTTCAAACCATTTTCCCCTCCTCAAAATGCACAATTTTGATAACATTGACACTAGATTTAATCACCTGTGTAATTTGAAATTGCTTTGCTTTATTTGAAATATTAAATAGTGAATTATAAAAGTAAATCAGATTATACTTAAACGGAAGTGAGCGTTTCAAATAACGTCATTAAAGTTCCAACTCAAGGGGGCACAATTTCGTCACTGGTCTCGTCAATGTCCCAGACCCGACTTGTAGCTTTGCGACACGTACGTGGCCATCTTTTCCTGGATAAACGTCTAGTACACGCCCCAATGGCAAATTTCCTTGTGGAGTATCTGGAGAGATTACTATCATCACATCCCAGATTTGTACGTCTCTTTGACTCTTGAACCATTTCTTTCGAGCGTTTAGTCCCGGTATCAACTCCTGCATCCACCTCGTCCAGAAGTGGTGTAGCAGTTCTTGTACCCGTCGCCATCGTTTTCGCGGATGGCATTCTGTGTCATCGACGGAGGTTGGCGCAAACTGACCCCGTATCTGGCCATGAAGAAAATGATTCGGAGTCAGTGGCGGATCGTCAGCTGGACTTGCAGACTGGTATGTAAGTGGTCTCGAATTCAGTAATGCTTCGGCCCCAGTTATCGCTGTTAACAGTTCTGCATCGTTGATGTCCGCTTTACCTAGTATAGCATACATTGCTCTCTTTGCTGCTTTCACCATGGTTTCATGGACACCACCAAAGTGCGGAGCCAATGGTGGATTGAAGCACCACCTAATTCCCTTGTTAGCTATCGACTGATTATTTTGTACATCATTTAGCTTCGCTACTAATTCCTTTAGTTCAGCATCTGCTCCCTTAAAATTCGTCCCGTTGTCTGAAATTAGCTCCTCTGGTAAACCTCTTCGATTTGACATTCTGTAAAAGGCATTCAGAAATGAGTTGGTATCCAGCCAGAATGTCATTTCCAAGTGTACCGCTCTTGTGGCTAGACATGTGAAGAGACAGAGATATCTTTTTTCGCGACGTTTTCCCCTTCCTTGCACAGTAATGAACGGTCCTGCGAAATCTACTGCACATCTGGTGAACGCCCGTAGTGATGATTTAAGTCTCGAAGCTGGTAAGGGTGGCATTATTTGTTGACAAGGCTTAGACTTCCTCCTTCGACACTCAGTACATTCTCGCTCCCATTCACGAATCGCTTCGCGGCCCGACTGTATCCAATATCTAGCTGATAATGCGGCAAGTGTCTGATTTGTTCCTGTAGCATGTTTTCCCTTTTCGTGCTGATCTTTGATGATGAGCTTCGTCACCCAGCTTCTCCGTGGTAGTATGGTTGGAAATCTCACATCGTAAGACAGAAACTCAGCATGCTTCAGACGGCCGTCCGACCGCATGAGCCCATCATCGTCTAGTTTAGGCTGTAATCCTAGCAGTTTACTGTTCCCTGGTAACGATTTTCGACTCGACAGTGCCTTCCACTCCTCCCGAAACTCTGTCATCTGTGCATGTTAATTTAGCTGCAGCTCTGCTCTTTTCAGCTCATCCGCCTGAAGTTCTCCTGATGTTCGATCTACATTTTGTTTACCACAGTTGTCTATAAAGCGATTCACCCATGCCATAACTCTCCTCAGTCGTAACCAACTGGAATAATTGCATGGGTTTAATGGAAGTTTCACATCAACATTTGCTACGCTGACAAATACAGACTCAGTCCTGTTTTCGAACGTTGAGTTTTCTTTCTGTGACCGTATTTGCCTCTTCAATTCACCGTATCCTGTGGGTTTATTTTGTATTTTTCTTGCTGGCCAAGCATCTTCTAGCAGTCTCAAGAACTCTGTCCCTCTCCACCATTTATCACAGCCCAGAAGCTCCACTGCTGTCATACCTCTGCTTAGTATATCAGCTGGATTTAACTTGGTGGGGACGTATTTCCACTGTGCTGGATCAGTGCTGGACTGTATTTCGCCGACCCTGTTGGCGACGAACAGTTTAAACTCCCGACTTCTCCCGTATACCCACCAAAGTACGTTTAAACTGTTTGACCAGAAGACCAACTGATTCATTTTTAAATCCATAACGCTTGAGATCCTTTTTGATAACCGTACACCTATAACGGCACCCATCAACTCTAGACGAGGGATACTCAAGGCCTTAATGGGTGCTACACGTGTCTTGGCAGCCACTATATTTGTCGATATGGACCCATCTTGGTAGCTGTATCTTGCATAGGTAACGGCGCCATATGCATTTTCAGAAGCATCTACGAACGTATGCAAGGTGACAGTATCTACTGCTTTGCCCTTTTCAAGCAGACATCTCGGTATCTTCAGCTGGGTCAAAACTGTGAGCTCTTGGAACCAAGCCCGCGCTGTGTTGATCAATGTGTCGCCCAGTTCTTCGTCCCATTCCAATCCAGCCGTCCACATTTCTTGTAGCAATAATTTTGCACGAACAGTATATGGAGCTAGTAAGCCTATGGGGTCAAAGAGCGTGGCGATCTTCTGCAAGAAGTTGCGCTTTGTGTATGACATATCATCACCTGGTGCATTCTCCTTGAAGGTAAACACGTCATCGTCAGCTGACCACCAAACTCCTAAAGTTTTTGTAGATGGCAACCCTTCACGATCTTGATCTACCTCAAACTTGCGATCTTGGATCCGGATTTCACTCAGCACCTTTGAGGAATTGGACAACCACTTCCGCGCATGCATACCCGCTTTTGTCAGTAGAAGGGAAAGTTGTCTATGCAGTTCTATTCCTTGCTCTTCACTGGATATCGAATCCATCGAATCATCCATATCGGTCGCCTTGAGGATTGTTTCCGCAGCCATTGGAAAAATGTCATATAATTTCTTCGCATGGTGTTGCAAAACAAACTGCGCCTGAAATGGGGACGAGTTCACTCCAAAGACGACCCTATCAAATTCGTATATATCTGGTTGGCGGTTTGTGTCTATTCCCCTCCATAGAAAGCGATGGTAAGGTTTATCTTCTGTTGCAATCCCAATACGCAAATACATTTCAGCAATGTCACATACAACTGCTACTGGCTGTCTTCTAAAACGCAATAGTACATCAAACAGATTGTGCTGCAGCTTTGGTCCTTGATAATTCGCGTCATTCAGTGACATACCTTCGTATTTCGCCGATGCATCAAACACAATCCTTGTTTTTGTTGTATCTTTGTCAGGTCGTAGTATCGGGAAATGCGGTAAGAACCACTTTGATGTAGATCAGTCTTGCTATTGGATCCTCGTGACATAGCCTTTTTCTATATATTGTTCAATGCACTGGTTATATGCAGACGTGACATCTGGTGACTTCAATAATCTTTTCTCTGTATTTTCGAGTCTGCGAAGTGCCATCTGATAGTTATTCTTCAAATCCGGTGCCTTTGTTTTCCATGGTATACCAACCCTGTACATCTGATTTTCATAGATAATGGACTTCTCTACTTTCTTCAAAGCCATCTGTTCCTCAATTCGCACGACTGGCATTTCCTGTTGTGCTGAGACATTTTCAATATCCCAGAACTTCTTCAGCGTTTTATTCACCTGCTCAATTTCAGACTGCTCCCTCAAAAAGTAAGTGTAAGCAAAGTTCGTTTGCAGAGTAGGTTCGTAATATGATCCTGGACATCCTACACATGTC
This sequence comes from Loripinus fragilis, assembly GCA_964019695.1. NCBI lineage: Eukaryota > Metazoa > Mollusca > Bivalvia > Lucinida > Lucinidae > Loripinus > Loripinus fragilis. Next base: position 87,115,661 of record OZ026527.1, on the reverse strand, counting down.
CAACCAAGCGAAGTTAGTCTAGCTATGGGATCTCCCGGGTTTCCCCGTCTTTCTTCAATGCCATAGAGAAGGTCAGCGCAGTCCAGTCCTATGAGCATGTCGACAATGGGTCTCCTTGACCAAGAAGGGAAATCGATATTTCTCAGATGTGGCCATTGTTGCTTGTACCGATTCCAGTCTACGAGGGGCATGTTCCCAGTGACCTTATTAACTGTATATGCATTGATCTTCATGCTTACGTTTCCTGCTACCCTCTGGAGTGTGACATCAACAGGCTTCGTTTCAAAGGTTTCGATCTGCCCATTTAACACATTGACCTTGACCCGTTCAGTTCTTCCCTGTAGCCCTAGTTCGGCTGCTACATCCGCGTTCACGTAAGTTTTCGTGCTGGCGTCGTCAAGCAATGCATTTACTCTTAGTGAGCGATTTCCATTAATCAAAATGACGGGCACAATGCGTAAACCTATAAAGTCTGGTCTCATGTTGCCTTGTGTCACCATTGTGGTCTCTTGTCCTGGGTCATTCCCCTCCGTGAGGAAAGTAGTCCGGTCTGTCAATGTGTTGGTTTACTCAGCATGTCTTGTTTTAGAAGTACCATTATCTTCTGAAAGCTTTACGGCCATGCTATCGTTTATAGGTATCCTTACTTCGCCTGTCTTCTGCTTATGGAGAAGCCTGTGGTGCATATCGACACACCCGTCCTGTTCGCAGGTTCGACTCCGTGGGCATGATCTTCCCCGATGGTCCTCGCCGAGGCAACGATAGCACAGTTGTAAGCGTCTGGCGATATTCCACCTGTCACGAACGTTCCGCTTTGCAAATATCCGACAGCTCCATATGCCGTGCTGTTTTCCACATTCTCGGCAATTGAATTTTGTCATCCGTTGGTCCTTTGTTTCTCCAAAGAAAGTCCGTTGACTTCCATATCTAGGAACAGGTCGTGCCGGAGCATTATTTGCCATTCTACTAGCAAACCCGTGAACTGTCTCCGAGGCTATTGTTCTGAATTCTGCTTCTTGGAATACCCAGGTCCGTAAGGTCATAACGGATTCATCCTTTTGATTTTCAAAAATCCAGCGGTGGTATTGAGTTAGCATTGTTTCTGGTAACTTGGGCTGTAGTTTGGTATAAAGAGAACCATCACGCAACTCATAGTCTTGGCCTGCTTCTTTAAGGTTAATCATGGCGATATCAAGCAGGTCTGCAAATTCTTCTATGTAACGTTCATTGCCCTGTCGGATCTGTCTGAACTGGTCTAATTCTTCAAGATAGATCGCGATTTGCCGACGCTTCCCGCCATATTTTCGTTCTAGTCGGTCTTTTGCAGCTTCATATGCTGTGGCCGAGTGTCCAAGACTGTCTATTACCTTAAGAGCATCCCCGGATAAATACTGGCGAAGCTGCAGAAGCTTGTACTCTCCTGTGGCGGGTGCGCTGTCAATACATGAACGGAAAGCTGCCTTCCAACTTTGATAATTTTTCTTTTCGACTGAGAAGGTCGGTATCTCCACCCGTTTAAGTTGTCGCCACATATCAAGCCCGATGGAAGGGGCAGTGTAGCTCGCCGCCGGCTCGAATGGCACAGCCTGTGCATTCATTGTAATTTGATTATCTCCTGGAGTCACCTTCTTTGATGTTTCTTGTAAACCAATTGAATCCCGCTTTTCATATGTCCCAGTATTATCGTCAATGTTCATTCTATTCAACATGTCAATCGTCATCTGGGTCCATACGGTTTATAAAACATAGGATTTTAAAATAACTGAAAACTCTTCTAACCACAATGTATATGGGCGTGGTGGCAATCTTGGTAATGTGACCAGAACAATTTGTATAAATTTCGGCCAACCTATCATGTTTTTCATGACCCAGAAAATGTTTTGACAGAAGTGTCCACCATCGCTATTGACTGCAGCACTGCACTGTTCTGATTGGTTGAAATAAATTCTACCAGTCACTAAATAGATTGACATTTATCCTTCAATATGGAGGTTAAAACTTTTCTGGGTCAATGAAAAACAAACAAAAATGCCAACTGTGCAGGAATATAAGACATTTAAATGATCCAAATACATGTACTATGATCAGAAACAGTGATAGAGTGGACAGTGATAGGATTTTGAGAACCTCTACTGCTAGATGCGATACTGCTTTAGAAATTCTGTTGACTGGGTTATCCAGAAAAGCTGGAAAATAGACATAGCTTGAGCTTTCGTGACAAAACGTGGCCAAAGTAAGTGTCCCTAGATGGCATTGTACACTGACCCAAAATGAAAACTTTACACTTTATTTCTTTGAATAACTGTTTTGTTAGTATACATGTCGTTGTAAGATTTACGCACGCTTATCAAGACTTCGTCGCAGATAACGATTATGCAATTTTTATTCAAATCCCAGGTCTATTCAAGGGTCAACGCCTGAAAAACGTGATCCTTACGTTGCACGGGCTGAGGAACAGGTGGTTCATTTACAGCTTTAAAACTGACATGGGTGGGTCGGACTTCAGACTCTATGATGGTTCCGACTTAAAGACTTATCTATTGATGAGATGGTAGGGGCCTGATGCTTTGGCTGTTTGTCGGGCCCACCGGGGTTTACCTGTTGGATTTCTTTTGCTCCGGTATTCAGTTTAATTTACTGTTGAGTCCTTATCCTTGCTTTATCTCCTTGTTATATCTTGATTTATATGTTTTAGGAGATGATGCATTGATAAGTTAGGGGTCTTTCATGCAAACCAAATATCTATGTGTCTTGATCCACATCTGAATTAAGGGTGAGGTTGGCGCCGTTAAACCGGTTTAAGCCCTCCAGTAAAATATTTTACTGACCGTTCCAAGGCGGTACTTCTTTTGTGGATCTTTTATGTTTTTGTTCTGTCTTGTGTTTGCTATGTTTTGTGCGCGTCTGTTTATATGTGCTTTGTGGTCACCTGCTGGGAAAGGGCTGACCTCTTGGCTCTCGTTTGTGGTGTCTTCTGTGAGTTTGTCACTTTCCCATTGGTATCCTGGGTCAGGTGTGGTACTTGATTGTATCGATTCCTGATCTTTGCACCATTACTTACTTTTATGAAAACATTTGCAGCTGAATACTGGTAATAAAAAATAATTTATTGTAACAAAACGCTTCCATTTAGTGACGGCACGTCTTTCCAAAGATCAAAGAAACCAAGTTATTGGCGTGCTCATGGCGGGGTCTACGGTAAATGATGCCGCGCATCATTTTGGCCGCTCTAGACAGACTATTCATTATCTTATGAACCAGTAAAACAAAACTGGGTATGTCAGAGTTCGTGCAAGACCTGGTCGCGCACGTGTGATGACGTTACGTCCTTATCGCGTTAACGCGTTTACTCACCCACTTAATCGTTTTAAACGGCAACCATTGTTGCTCATCTTTACGGGGCTCATGCACAAAAGATAATTAGACATTTCGTGCAAAATAACGGACCTGGCATTTTCCAGCATGGCAATGCAAGGCATCACACAACACGTAAATAACCACATAATTCCATGCTAAAATAACGACAACCTCTAGCTCTGCCAGCTTCATCCCGGGTCATGAACCCCATAGAACACGTATAGGATGAATTAGGTCGGAGGGTCAGGTCCAATCATCAAATGGATGCGTTAAATGACTCCAATATGCACCTCTGTTAGCATTACATACGTATCCCTAACGTGCTCATACAACGTTACGTAAATTCAATAAGGCGACGTATTCTGCTTAGCATTCGTAAAAATGGAGGTCAAACTGGTTACTGATGATCTTTTTAACATCACTTAAAGCACGCAGTCAGTAATTTCTTGTTTCCAAAATCTGTGTGACTGTTTTAATTGTTTTCAGAAATTTTCATTTTGACCCCTCTGAACTGAATTATTCATAAAAATTAGGCAATTTATGATTTTCAACCATTTTTTTTTCAGAGACATCGATAAGGCATTGAAGATTCGATGACAGAAAAAATTATCCCCGAAACTTAATTTATCATCAAAATATATACTTTTGAATACTATGTAAAGTTTTCATTTTGGGTCAGTGTAGATTAAACATATTTGTACGACCAGACAGTGAGAAATATTGGGAAATCATGACTGTCTTCATGCTGTAATAGGTATTTTGAAATTGAAATCGCCCATTTCACAATATATATACCTTGGTCCTTAAAACTTAAAACAAAAATACGATACAGGCCCCTATGGCTCGACATGGCTCGCGAAATTGACTGGCTACCGAGAGTCTCTTTAACAGAGGTATTTGAGGTTTATAGCATGGCTTCAGTGTTACACAGGTAAAATCGGATGGAACTCCCTGAATTTACGTAGACCTCAAAGTCTCTAAATTACTGAAATACTGTTAAACTTAATTGACAAAAACCATGAATTTGTTTAATTTTTGACATTCAAATTAGCAAACTAAACCGAGCCAGCTTGATACTATGGTACCTATCGCATATGCGAGCAGCCATGTATGACTCAAAGATCCACATAACCTGCCAAATCCACTTCATCTCGCCTCAGAAAAAAAGACAAAAAACAACAACATCTTAAACCTTACTGGATAGTTGTAAGGCTATGCGCACAGTATCTATATTTGGTTAGCCCATGTATAGTCTTCAATGAGCTACAGACATGTATACTGCTCCCACACGCACACAAATACACAATCGTTTACGAGTACCTGAGTACTTTGCCCCACCACCATCCGATCACCACCACCTGCCCTCCCTCCCTGTCTCCGTTACAATGACGTCCTCACTCCTTTATGAAATAGAAAATATCAAATCAAGTAGCCCTGCGTCGTGAAAAGCTTTTTATGAACATGAATTATTCTATTCTGTGGTATTTTTCAAGTCTGCTAATTAATGACTGAACGCACGGAATATTGGATCATCCACATTCATTCAAACTCTATATTGTTTGTATGCCCTCGTAAGCTATTCCGTCAAATTAACAATTTTATCTGATAATTTACACTTAAGGTAGGTCTGGAGGGGGACTTCAGTAAAACTGCTTCTATTTTCTATATGTTGACTAGCTAAAACAGAGTGTTCAACACATGTTTTTTAATTGCTACTTGTCCAATGAGAAAAACACTTTTGTCGATAATTCAAGAGTTGAACCTACTATCTTTTTCATGGATAAATTATTTTCTTTTAAGCTTTTCTCTGGTCGTTTTTTTAGCAATCCTTCATTAAGACTGTCCGAGTTACTTGGTAGTTTTCCGCAGAATGATCCAAGATTGGATCAAAATATACCATGTGTTCAAGAGTTATGAGCATTTATACTTACTAACCACGAATGGACGGACCAAGAGAGGGACTGACACAAATATTATAGACCACAACCAGCCGGGAGCCTCGACATCGTTTTGCATTGTGTTGAGGCAATGTTAAAACATATTAGTATGCAGATTTTGACTCATTGGTTAAAAGAGTAATGACATTTTCACTGAAAGGCCATGGCTGGCCAGACTGATGCTCAGCAGAGCCTCGTCCATCAAACAAAAGAACCAAAAGGGCTGTGGATCATTCACCTAAATCCTGGTACACGAGAATACGTTTCCCATTATTCGATATATTTAAAAGACTGTTATCAAATTAAGCAAAAACTTGATATATGTTTCCCAAATTTTCCTAAACTCTAAATGGCAACAGCTTTAGTTCACATGTTGTTTATATTTTACCCTGTGAAATATTTTAACCTTGAAAAGAAACCACTGGAAATAATCAGGTTTCCTGACCTACCTACTGTATGATTTTTGGCTTATGCATGTTAGCATGTCTGAATAGTAGCTATCATATTAGTTACCGATGTTGCTTTTATCAACCTTTTTGTAAGAATGGTAACATCTTTAAATGACGTAGCCTAAATTGTTGTACTTTCCCATTTTCAAAATGATTATTCACATTTGCTCTTTACACATTTCTGAACAGGCGCAGCCTCCCCCCTCCCCCAAAAAGAATCGCAGAGAGATTGTGAGGAAGTAGGAAGTAGGAAGTAAAATGATTCCCGATCAAAATCAGTAGTGGCTTGTCTTTCGAGCATGCATTCTCACATCCGTCCCCTTGTTCAAATTATGTTTTGTTACTATACTGAACCACACTTGTAACGCAAAATCAGGCTGAAACTTAACTATTCTGATTATTATTTCATCCAATGTAACGCATATTTTTCAAAAAATAAAACATGTATCTATTTCAATTGTACAAAGGATTTAAAAACAAAACTACATACTTGAGTTATTGATAATATATTTGATGACACTGTAAAATTTGACAGTTCCTTTGTTCGAAACGGGCATCTTTTATCCTCGTTCAATATTTCTTTGTATTCAAAGTTCGTCTTATTTCATTGTATATTACTTAGGTATTCAAAAAATCAATGTACGATAAATATTAGAAGAACAAAGGTCCATTATAATCAACTCGCAATTAAATGCTGATGTTGAAGCATCCTGTACACTTACATGTCAGATTAAACCCACTGGAGGGTATAAGTGTGATAAGGAGTGGTGTTTCAAATTTACCCTTTTTCAGCTGGGTAAGTATATTAACAAGAAATTCGAATTTTTATTGATCGTTCCAAGACGGAACTTCTTTTGTGGATCCTTTATGTTATTATGCCCCGCCATGACACTATGTTATTTACAATAAACTATATTAATATATAATAGCAATAAATGAATTGTTTATGCAATATTGTATACTTTTAGTTTTTCTACAGGGAACCATTTGTTACCATGGTAATGAAAAATGAAGACGATAACTTCCCAAACATTTTATAAAATTTCACATCCTGACCTATTATATATTAACATAAGTGTATGTGAAAGTAGCTGTGTAAAGTTGTCGCCTTTGTGCAAACATGTCACAAAAGCACAATTTTACGGTCCTACTTACCCCACCTACTTTCAGTGAAAGATAAGTATAGCTAAGCGTCCACCATTAGCTAATTATTCTGTTTGTTAAAAAAATCCAAGTATGTGATTTGTAAAGCCTTTTTTTTAGAGTCAGTGTAGTTTAATGGTGAAACTTGTCAATTTTCATGTGTTTTGCTTCTTTTTGGCCCAAATCTACAGATGCTGTTGCCATGGCAACAGAGATTGAATTGAATGAACAGGCACTTGATGTAGGTTCTAAAACTTCAATACTTACAAGTGGGGTGTTAGGTACCATGGTTCCTGGGACCACTCCCTTCATTGATGGTGTACTAAACATTGAATTGTTGACATTCTCACTGAAGATTGGTTAAACATGACCACTATCAACATCAGCAAGTAAAATCAAAATCTGAGTCAGAGTGTGAAATAGTTCTTTTATAAATCGCTTCATGGTTACAGAAAATTGCTCTCAAGCTTATATATGTTCCTGTAATAGTGACCAATCAGACTGTGGTCTGTAGACTGAGTTTACAGTTACAACTTTACACCAATGTGATTGGATAATTTGATGAAACTGGTAAGTTGAGTATTTCTTTGATAACTTGATATAGGCTGTGGCGATGGCACATGGAATTATAGAATCAGAATTTCCTAACTTTTGCATGCAATGAGATGTTTGCATTTTTCAGCTGATATGCATGTCACCTAGTAATGACAGTTTCCTTACTTGAAATAATGGTTACCTCCTTTGGACCAATTATGGTCAATATGAGAGCAACACAAGGTCTCGATTTTTATTGAAATTGAAGGATTACGGGGTGCTGTTTTATATCTTATGGTGAGTAAGACCTGTTCGATCATTCTAAGGGCTCGAAAAAGAATATTTTTTCTGTATTGAGGTCTATGGAAAATGGAATACAGGATCTTAACCTACAGTGGACCCATGTCCGTCCGTATGTCACATTCAACGATGTCCGCTCTCTAAAACGAATAGCTTCAATCAGAATTTTATAAAACTTGGTCACATTGTTAAGTGCAAAAATGTGTTCTTCAATTTGGATAATGGTCTCATATCGCCAATGCTGTCTGGATTTATAGTCTTTTGCTATAAAAATTCACCATTTGAAGCATTGTCGCTCTCCAATTTGAATATTTTTATCAGAATTTTGTGAAACCGGGTCACATTGTTTAGTATCATAATGTTTTTTTCAAGATCAATCTCACCATGATTTCAGGATTTATGGCACTCTGATAATAAAAATTTACCGTTTGGAACCATGTCCACTCTCCGAGGCTAAGTTGAATATGTTCAATCAGAATTTAATGAAACTGAGTCACTTTGTTATTAATAATAAGTACTATAATGTCTTCAAGTTAGGTAATGGTCCAAATGGCACTATACTTTCCGGAGTTATTGCCCTTTATTTATGAGAATCCACCATTTTTGATGGTGTCCAGGCTCTAAGTTTGGTAATTTTGATTACAACTTTATGAAATTAGTTCACAATATTAAATACCACGATGTCTTACTCGAGATGCACGGATTCAGAGGGGAAGGGGTAATGGTTTTCTTAGCAATTCTGGCCCGGATCCCTTGGGTCATCACAAAACTACTAAGCCAGCATTTAGTCTTGGGCCATAATCAGCCTGCCTGCGAAACGAATTTAAATGGTGTTTCGCTGGAGTGCAGACGATGGCCCTCTTTTAGTTTTATTTGTATTATATTTCCCCTAATTAACTTAACACACACACGCACTCACGCATGCACCGCTGTCAAAAATGAGTTGGCCACCCTCTGACATAACATTCTGGATCTGCGCATGCTCGATTTTGATAATGGTCTATATGGCCTAATGATATCATGAGTTATTGCCCTTTGCTATTATTGCTATAAAAATCACAATTTCAATGATATATTGTCTCTAAATCGAGTAATTTTGATCAAGTTTGTATCAACATCAGGTACATCCATGTCCCCTGGACACATTTTTAGTTTATGTTCATGTTTGTCTTTGCTATACTGTCTTTTTGTCCCTTGCAGCCTAGTGATAATCTGCTGGGAAAAGGCTGACCTCTTGGCTCTATTGTCCTTGTGTTTTCTTGTGTATTTTGTCACTACCCATACGATGTCCAGGGTCAGATGTGGTTCTTGATTATATCAATACCTGATTTTTGCCTCCCTCTTTACTAAATATATATCTACTATTACTGTAACACCCCCTAGGGGAGATTATGTGCATGTTTTTGAGAAACGGGATAATTGCCTTTTTTAAAGGTTTCAGAAAATTCAGGGATTTGTATCCATGGATATTTGCTTTTTAAATTGTGGAATACATGAATACTCATCAAAGTTATTATGGATACTATCTTAAATGATAAAGTAGCATTGACTAATGTCTGGAGAGGAGAATAGTTTTATGGAATTTGAAATCTAAATTCCAATTAACAAACCCAAATAATGCCATATTTCAAAGGTTGCCAATAGCCCCATTTTGAAGCATTGAGCAGAAATATAAAACAAATTCAGTGTTAGCTATTAAACAAGCTTAAATAATGCTACAATTTCAGAGGTTGTCAATAGCCCCATTTATTGAAGTACGGGTGATCTTGTATTAAGCAGAATTAAGCAAACTACGAGGGGCTATCCAGAAGTTCGTGGACAAACGTTAAGAAATTAACACAAATGGTTGGACTCATCTGAAAATTTACAAGTATATATTTTGATATCACTTTGAACGGTATTCAAAATTTCATTGAAAAATATCATCAACATACGAGTAATTTATAGGCAATTGACTGTTGCCATTTACAACGATGTGCCGCACGTCAAAATTTCAAATGACGTCGTCGCCACGTCAGTTCTTCTCAAATTGCGCACCTTGCGATGCTATGCACTCGCGATGTATTTCTATCCACTGACGATATACTTGATCAAACCACTCCACTGGATAAGAAATTAGGATTCTGGTTGATTCCAATCTTAGTTCATCCAAGTCATTAAAGTGCTTGCCTTTAAACTCGTCTTTCAATTTAGGGAATAGCGCGAAATCACACGGCGCGAGATCTGTTAAATATGGTGGATGAGTAAGAATTTCCGCTTCTAGTTGAATTTTTATTGTGGTCTGCACTTCCTGCGATGCATGGGCGGGGGCATTGTCCTGATGCAAAATGAACCCTCTGTCATATCCGTCAGGTCGCTTCCTAGCTAATGCTCTCATGAGATAATGGCGAAGAACCTTTGAATAATACATGGACTTTACTGACTGTCCTTTTGGTACGGCATGACTCAAAATTACTCCTTTCATGTCGAAGAACTCTATGAGCATGTGTTTTCCCATGGACCTGGAATCCTTGCCTTCTTTGGAGGGGGCGAATCACTCGACGTCCACTGACTCGATTGCTGCTTCGTTTCGGGATCATAATAGAAGAGCCATGTCTCATCAGTTGTGATTATCCGATTCAGAAAAGCGTCTCCTTCCTTTTCAAACCGTCTTAAAAATGTCTTTCAATCTATGACTCGTCTCTCCATCTCATTATTCTTTAGTAACCGCGGAACCCAACGGGCACTCACTCTACTCATGTTTAATTCATCTTTCAGTATCCGGTGTACTGTCCAGTAACCCATGCCTAATTCACTGCAAAATTCATGCATAGTTACGTGTCAGTCCACATCCAGACGATCCTTCACCAACTTGACGTCACTTGTTTTTTATTTTGACACAAGGCGGCCGCATCTGTCATCGTCCATTATCGTTTCCCGTCCTTCACTGTACCGCTTATGCCATTTGTAAACCAAAGACCGCGCACCGGATGGCTGTTTCGTCGATCTATATAACATTTTATTTGTTTGAACTGGTGTATAACCAAGACCCACGCAGAATTTTTAATAATTGCCCGTTGTTTTAACTTTTCTTCAGACGACATTTTCACGTAGAATCGAGTTTACCAATTGACTTCAAAACGCGTTATGCAGAATGAAAATGACATATATATGACGTTTACAAACGCTAACGACGTCACGTCAGTTATAAAACATTTCCCACGGAATTTGAAGAAAATTCATGAACCTAATTAATATGAAAACCAAAATCATTGTTTGAAAATTTGCGGTGCGGCACTTCCCGCATAAGCACGTTGCTATGGTGACTGCAACTTTTGTATGAACATCCGAATCTATTTGATTTATTACTTGTGGGTGCTCAAGCTATGAATGTTGAAGATGTGAAGTTTTCATAATAATACGATTATGCACGAACAGATATTCAGTTTGTCCACGAATTTCTGGATACCCCCTCGTTAATCGTAAATCCTAACTATAGAAATCCAAATTTATATATTGATGGCTTAAAAATTCCACGCAGTATTATCAGTGATTTAAGTGAAGACTTAAAAACCCACGTGTTATGATCAGTGATATACGACATGGCTTAAAACCACGCAGTATTATCAGTGTTATACGTGAGGGCTTAAAATACCACGCAGTAGGGTCAGTGATATAAGTGGTGGCTTAAAATACTACGCTGTATGATTATTGATAATAGTGATGGCTTTAAAAAATATCGCGTGTTATGATCAGTGATATAAGTAATGGCTTTAAAATACCATGCAGTATGATCAGTGATATAAGTGGTGGCTTAAAATACCACGTGTTATGATCCGTGATATTAGGGATGACTTTACAACACCATGTGTAATGAACAGTGATCTATTGATTGCTTAAAAAACCACCAGTGACCTATCACTGAAACCACACAGTATGAACAGTGATATAAGTAATGCTTAAAATACCCCGTTTTATGATCAGTGATATAAGAGGTGGCTGAAATACCACGCAGTAGGGTCAGTAATATTAATGGTACTTAAAGATACCATGTGTTATGATCAGTGATATAAGTGGTGGCTTAAATTATAAACGCAGTATAATCCGTGAGATAAACGTGGTGGCTTAAAATACCAAGCAGTATGAGCAGTGATATAAGTGAAGGTTTAAATATACCACGTGTTATGGTCAGTAACATAAGTGATGGCTTCAAAATACCAAACTGTATGATCAGTGATACAATTGGTGGCTTTAGAATATCATGGGTTATGAACAATGATATACTGATGGCTTAAAGTACCACCGGTTAAGTTAAGGCTTAAAATACCACGTGTTATGATTTGTGATATAAGTGGTGGCTTAAAATACCACGTGGTATGGTCAGTGATATGATTGGTGACTTTATAGAGCCACGTGGTATGGTCAGTGATTTAATTGATGACTTAAATCACTGAAGGTTGTCATACAGCCATACATTTTGGTGTCAAAGCTAAAGAAAATCAAGACAAAGTTTCTACGTTGTACTGGTCACCTAAACTCCATAAAAAAAACCTATAAAGCAAGATTTATTTCTAATTCTAGTTCTTTTACGACAACAGAACTTTCTAAATTGTTAACCTCGTGTCTTACAGCTGTTAAAAAACATGTTATCAAATATTGTGAAAAGGTATATGAGAGATCCAGTAAAAACCTGTTTTGGTCTATTAAAAATTCAGGTGAAATTTTAGATAAACTTAAAGCTAGAGATTTCAATGCGACCAGTTTTTCTACTTATGATTTTTCTTCTCTTTACACTACTTTACCTCATAATTTAATTAAAGATAAACGTATTGATCTTATTGAAAGAACCTTCCAGAGAGAAGGCTCTCCTTACCTTGCATGTAATGACAGAAATGCATTTTTAACTTCAGAAAAACCTAAAAAATATCATGCATGGTCGTGTCAAAATGTATGTGATGCGCTGACCTTTTTGTTCGACAACAATTTTATTAGATTTTGGCACCAAGCTCTATAGACAAGTAGTTGGGATTCCTATGGGCACTAATTATGCTCCCCTGGTTGCAGATTTATTCCTGTTTTGTTATGAGAGGGACTTTATATTATTTCTTTCTGGTGATAAGCAGGCTGATGTTATTGATGCGTTTAACACTACTTCCAGATATGTGGACGATATTTTAGATATTAATAATGTTTATTTTGACAATAGGTAAAGTCAAATATACTCTTCAGAGGTCCAACTAAATAAAGCCAATGCCTCTGATACCGAAGCCACATTTTTAGACTTGCATTTGTCAATTTCAAATGATATTGTTTCTACCAAAATTTATGATAAACGTGACGACTTTGATTTTGAAATTGTCAATTTCCCATTTTTAGATGGTGATGTTCCTCGTTCTACATCCTATGGAATCTATATCTCTCAACTCATTCGTTTTGCCAGAGCATCCAGCTATGTTGCTGACTTCAGCACTCGCAATGAATTGTTAACTCAGAAACTTCTTAACCAAGGCTATCGGTATCATAAACTTCTCTAAACTTTTTCAAAATTTTATAGACGATACTATGATTTGATTTCTAAATTTCAAGTTGGACTTAAATCTCTCTTGCGCCAAGGACTTTCAGAACCTGATTTCTATGGTGACCTTGTGTATTAATTAAAGAAGATTGTTGGTTCTAATAAGTTTTCAGCGCAGTTCATTAAAATAATTTCCCATTATAAAAAGATTGGCTATAACATTAATGCATTGCAACAGACTGCATGCTTGGTAGTCAACCCAATCACGGTTGCCAACTTTGCCTTTCTCTTTAATTGCATGCCGGTGGGTCGGACTTCAGACTCTATGATGGTTCCGGCTAAAAGACTTATCTATTGATGAGATGGTAGGGGCCTGATGCTTTGGCTGTTTGTCGGGCCCTCCGGGGTATACCTGTTGGATTTCTTTTGCTCCAGTATTCAGTTTTATTTACTGTTGAGTCCTTATCTTTGCTGTATCAACTTGTTATATCTTGATTTATATGTTTTAGGAGATGATGCATTGATAAGTTAGCGGTCTTTCATGCGAACCAAATATCTATCTGTCTTGATCCACATCTAAATTAAGGGCGAGGTTGGCTCCGTAAAACCGGTTTAAGCCCTCAAGTAAAATATTTTACTGACCGTTCCAAGGCGGTACTTCTTTTGTGGATCGTTTATGTTCTTGTTCTGTCTTTTGTTTGCTATGTCTTTGTGCGCGTCTGTTTATATGTGCTCTGTGGTCACCTGCTGGGAAAGTACTGACCTCTTGGCTCTCGTTTGTGGTGTCTGCTGTGAGTTTGTCACTTTCCCATTGGTATCTTGGGTCAGGTGTGGTACTTGATTGTATCGATTCCTGATCTCTGCACCCTTACTTACTTTAAATACCACGCATTATGATCAGTGATATAATGGATGGCTTGAATTCCACGCAGTATGATCAGTGATAAAAGGGATGGCTAAAATTACTACGCAGTATAAACAGTCATATGAGTGATTGCTTAAAATACCACGTGGTATGGTCAATGATATAAATGGTGGCTTAAAATACAACGTGGTGTGGTCAGTGGTATACGTTATGGCTTAAAATACCACGCAATAGGATCAGTGATATAAGTGAAAGCTTAAATATACCACGTCGTGGCTCAAATCACGCAGTATCAGGGAGGCCAACGTACGTCACTGTCACGTGATTTTAACCATACGGAACACACACACACATTTTGAGTCAGAAATTAGCAAATTGAATGTCATAAACACACTATATTCTTGATACCTGGTACAGAGGGTTTTTCATACTCAACTAATATACTTGAAGCTTATAATGCTCATACAATTATATAAAAAGGACAATAATTGTACGCATTTGAATATTTATTAGCATTGTAACTAAAATATCTGAGAGTTTGAAAGCGAAAAAGTATTTCTGCAATTTTTATGAGCAGATGATGATTCATGCTAAGTTGAGTTGAGCATGGAAGCCGTTTTATAACCCTGGGCCTGGGCTAGCGAAACTTTATCTTTGCATCTGCTTATAGGGTATACATTAGGATTAATAAAGTTTGGTCGATATTTGTTAATGGGAAATTATTTGAACAAGCTCTCGAGAAAATTCAATGCTTCAGAGCTGTTGTGTGATAAGAACCGATTATCCATGGTTTAGAAAAAACTTGAGCCTCAGTCTCATTTATTTGTTGTGCGCAATAGTTCTCATAAATTTGTTGTGTGCAATGCGATTGGTCAAACTTTTCGTTTTATGACATACTCAAAATCTGCAGTCACGCCAAGATTAAGATAGTGAGTAGGACAAGATGGTTCCTGCTAGCTATTGGAGCTTCAAAATTGTATCGATCAGAGGTAGGATATAGTATAATTAAAAACCTTTTGGGGAACAAAAATCAGGAAAGTGTTTGCGGGACTGGAGGATGTCTGTCACCTTTGTTGAACTATTATTGAACTGGCTGTGATTAAAATCACATCACCATCTTCCTTTTTTCTCTATAATCACGCCCTGTAAACTTTGAAATTAACCACGGGCGGTGGTCAATGTAAAAAAATAAAATACTTCCTGTGGTTAACTTGATAATGTCTTGTCACTAGTTTCCGTGGGGAAAACAGAGGTAACCGGTTACATTGTTCTGGTCCCAAGGCGTATTTTAAAAATCAAAGAATGTCATGTTATCAGTATTTAGCTATTGTATGTATCTGTAAAATATCAAACGTTTTTTCTGCAATTGCTTGTGCCATGCTTGCTCATTAGCGAAAACGAAAGTGGAAAGTCGTCAAATATATGCAAATAAGCTCTGTTTTCTTTCAGATGCAAGCCTCCAGTGACCCTGTATCATTGGATTCAGATGGATCTATATAAATCACGCCTTTAAGATATTATTTCGCAGAAAACAATCACTCTACTTTCAATATACTGATCCACTTTATGGTGTGATCAACTTGAAATATTCAGTGGTCAAATTGACATGTGGTAATTACAATGGCAAATACTCTGAGTGGAAAATCATGAAAAATATTATTCTTAATATAGTTTTCTGTTTGCGTCTGGTACATCTACGAACTATATCAGTAGTATTGATATTGTTGTAACAATTGAAATTGCATACAATATTGCTTAAACTATGTTACTGAAGGAGCAAAACTAGCAATTCAATATTAAGTACACAAACAGCCATAAATTTGCAGCCGCGGTGCACATAAGATGTGTCAAGCAAGTTTGTAGCAGCAAACTACATTTAGAACCATATTTTTATGATTTTCCACTCAAAGAGAATTTGCCATTGTCATATTCAAACAGCTGTTGTATCTGACTAGTCAGAGCTAAACACGCTACAAATAAGGCATTCAAATGGACTTTGATGATGTATAACCCTCTTCGTTTATTAATCAGTAACAGCCAGTGCTCGCCTACATGCACATTTAAATATTAATGTTGTCGCCTCTGTATTGGCTTATTTCTTTCATAATACTATCCTTTAACGCCTTGGTCTTGTACGTTATTGTTGACTGAAGCAGATATGTGGTAAGTACAGCACACGAGAAGCTGCTTCTATACAAAACACTAGCAGTGTTCAATCTAAACGGGCACATTGGAAAGTGGCCCCCTTTTCATCAAAGGATAGAGTGGACCATCTTTAGCATTATATGAATGGGGAAATATTGGGCAGTGTTTTATTTTCATCTGAAGTCAAGTGAAAATTCCAACCTTTAAAATTTTCTAGATCGAACACAGTGCACAAAGCTTATTGTTAAGGTATAGTATACAGCTCGCATAGAAGAACTTTCAAGCTACCAATCTGTTAAGATATTCTCGTGTGTCCCATAACCTAACTCATCATGGTGTGTCACGTATGGGTTTTTCTGTCATAGCTCGTTACCACTGTAAAAGGTATTATTATAATATTGCGCGAGCAAAAAAGCCTTGCTGCCTCTTAGGCGAGAATTCTGACCACTTTCACTGTTTGCAAAGGCCTACTTTATTTAATTTCGTCATCGTTTGAATCACTGACGTGTGTGTGTGTGTGTCCCATATTCTCGAAAAAAAGAAGGTTGACAAGAATAATCTCGCAAATGCCTGAATTTCATGAAAAGATGAAACATGCAAATAAAACTAGAAGCCAATGCGGGGTAGCTGCGCTGTACCATTTTTAGCTATATCACAGTATGTAAACTGAAATAAACATCATGTACCCGTTCCTCCTAGCTCTCGCCTTACAGCACTCGTGCGTAACCAGAAGTCGGAAAAATGCGTGTATTTAGGTACATGTACGCGTTTCGATTTATATTGTTAGCGATAAAGACAAAACACATTCGAACAAGGTAAGAAAAGCCATTTTATCTATTTTATTCCGTTTTATTCCATGATTTTAACGGTTTCCTCCTTTGCATTTTGCTTTGTTAAAAATGACTTGCTCACAATCAGAGCCGTACTGTGTCGAAAACGAGCTTAAATGCCAGTTTGCATGGTTTTAG
Source organism: Loripinus fragilis (assembly GCA_964019695.1). Classification (NCBI taxonomy): domain Eukaryota; kingdom Metazoa; phylum Mollusca; class Bivalvia; order Lucinida; family Lucinidae; genus Loripinus; species Loripinus fragilis. Next base: position 87,098,469 of record OZ026527.1, on the reverse strand, counting down.
TGGAATTGGCAATCACATGTATACATGATTACATCAGTATAATTTAAAGCTCTTATCACTGCATACAGACAAACAACATGATCAGCACCATTTTAGCTCACCTGAGCCTTAGGCTTAAGGTGAGCTTATGTGATCACTCTTTATCCAGTGTCTGTTGTGCATCGTGCGTCGTCCGTAATACGTAAACGTTTTCTTTAAACATTTTTCTCCTCACAAACCACTGGCCCAAATTTAAAATAACTTCGCACAAATATTTCTCCCAAGGCCCCTATCAAAATTGCTTAGGATTCGATTAACAAGGTGGTCGCCAGAGGTCTAGATCAAAACAAGTATTGCAAACATCACCTTCACCTGAATCAGTTGTCAATATTCAAACAAAAATCACTGAATTAATTTTTATAATGCCCTCTGCCAAAATTGCCCAAATAGTTTGACTTTACTGAACAAGATGGCCACCAGAGCTGTAGATGAGAATTATCTAAGAGCGAATTATCGCCCTGAACCACTGAGATCTAAATTCGAAATAAATTTACAGAAAATGTCTCTAATAATGCCCTATTCCAAAATTGTCTAAATGGTTCTGCTCCGCTGAACAAGATGGCCGCCAGAGTTCTAGATAAGAATTACTTTAGACAGTTTCTCCTACTGAACAACTGGTTCAAATTCAAAATAATTTTACAGAATTATTCCTCATAATACCCTCTCTCAAATTGCGCGAACAGCTATTTAGCTCCGCAGAACAAGATGTCTTCCAGAATTCTAGATAAAAGATCTCCTTAAGCAAAATCTCCACCTGAATCACTAGTCCAAATTCAAAAATGTTTTCACACAAATGTTTCTTATGAGACATTTCGACAAAAGTGCCCAACTAGTTCTGCATGGCTGAACAAAACGGACACCAGCGCTTAAATTAGAACTCTTTACACAACAATCCATCTATTGATTGAGATTCAAAATATTTATACCTGATCTGGTTTGAATACATTGGCGAGAGCAACATTTATGTATGCATATGTACTATATGTTATTTTGTTTGTTTTGTTTGATTTGATTCTTTACGTCCAATCAACACTTTTTCAGTTAAACAGGGACGTGTCTTCCTGGTTTGAACAAGTACTAAGCTAGGATAAATGTCTCTTGCTCAAGGACCACAATGTAGTGACGCCGGTGAGACTTGAACCCGCAGCCCCTCGATCTCGAGTCAAGCACTGTATCACTGAGCCACTGCGCTCCCATACTACTATATTTGAGCACTTAAAAATGTAAGGTTGACTAGAAATGATCTCGTTTACATGCCGTATGCGCCAATTAAATGCCTGGATTAGCCTGTGCTATTAACCATTCGGAGATCAACTTCTATGTTTAATGCTACCTTAAACCCCTATTCCACTGGACGGCGATTCCGCTACGATTCGAATTTTTGTCAAATCGACACGAATCGTAGCAGAAATGGCAAGAAAGCAGTAAAAGCGTCTAGGTCGTAGTAGAAGCCTAACGGAATCTTCATGATCACCACCTTACGGCGATTGTTTTGACCTGCTCAAAATGTACGTAGCGACATCGCAGTGGACTCGAAGCGCAACGGAAGCGTAGATACATCGCAGTAACATCACAGTAAGATCTTTATGAGCGTGGCCGTATCGCATGGGCATTGTAGCGGGACATACTAAAAAGCTGAAAACCCTGCTGAATTCAGCGAGTTGCGGATCAGCAAATTTAAACTAAAAAGCTGAACTGCTGAATTGCTGAATATTTGTTCATCGATGTGTTTTGGTCTAAATATTGGCCTTATTATTTTTCAATACTTTATTAAAATGTAATATTTGATTATTGATAAATATCATGTTTTTTGCGACCTAGCCGAAAATATTACTGTCATATCGAGTTATGTGATCGCCATGAGCATAGCGGAACTTCGCCGTCCCAAATCGGACTAATATCTCCAAATGGCAGAGGGACGATATCGGACTATTATCTGGATTGACGCCAATTGCTTCAGTATCTATTTTTGGTTATTTCCCTTAGCTCGCTGCGATTTAAATCCAATAATACAGTAGTGGCCAGATATAAATGGGCCAGTGTACGGCAAAACCAATAAGATGACCTGCACTTCATCTTTTCAGAATCTTATAATTCTATAAAACTCATGCCTGGTTTGCCGTATCATTTTGCTGGTTTTGTCATGCAACGGCTCACTTGCTACATTAATGGCCCGTGGGTACGTTGTATGAAGAAAAAAACATGAACAAAAGATTAAATACATTTTAACATTAAACAATGTGGTATGTGCGACCAGCATATGCGCAGGCTGATCAGAGCCTTTGCTAGTCGCTTGCATATTCTAGGAGTGTTAAGCTACCGACTGAACATCATTTGGAGTTTCTAATTAAAATGTGGCTGCATGGGTTCGTCTGAGTCTACACTTGTCAAAATGCCACATTTTTGGAAATCACATGTCGTGGCTCAGATGGTATGATATATATATATAGACCCTGATGAAATGCCACATTATGCGGCATCTCATCTGGGTACTCATTATGACAATTATAAAACGCATTTATGGGTCACTAGTTTACAAAAGCTTTATTTCAGTGATCAAACAGCTGATTGTTTTTCTGATCAAATTTAAAAGAAAATATTGCTTTGTTTGAATTGCTTCTTTACATCCCAGTCAACAAGTTTTCAGTTGTGTCGGTACGGGTCCTCCTGGGTTGAACCAGTACTAAGCAAGGATAAATGTGTCTTGAACAAGGATACGGCACAGTCACGCCGGTTAGGCTCGAACCCGCGGCCCCTAGGTCCCGATTCTAGCACTCTACCACTGAGCCACTGTGCTCCCCACTCATGTTGCATAGATAGAAAGTATTATTATGTACACGTATAGTCGAACCACGCAATGGAGAAAATTATTGAAAGGGTGAATGCAGGAATACACATACATGTATTTTAATATTTTAATCCATTTAAGCATACCATCCTTTTTTGTGGTAGAAAACAGTTCAGACCTAGATCAGACGAAGTAGAATGTGGCGACTGTTCAGGGTCTCCAATGTTTGTTTTAAAATTTGAATAAACATTCCACACAACAATCCTGAAAACAAATATTTACTAATCCAATTGACCAGAGTGGCAAATTCCAAACGGCTTAAATAGGTTAACGACAGATAACACAATGCACGAATGTGCAGCTGATAAATGACTTTATGAACCGTGTGGACATGGATCATACATTTACAGCGAATCCTCTAATACTGATAAGACATTTGACGCTTGAGAGTTTAATTTATTTTGGAGGTCAAGTTTTGTATTATACCATGTTGGGCTTTTTAGCCTTATTGGAATTTGAAATAAACTGTCTATCTAATAAGTTCATTAATTGTTAATGGAAGTTTGGAAGTTTATTAATAAACACTAGGCCTATCGGCCCATCTGTTACAAAAATATAAGACATATATCAAATAAAGTGACAGCGGACTGATGCCACAACTATATTCAATCAATAGCTAGTCCCACGAATACCAAGGACCGAAAACAGTCTAGTATAGACTGGTCTCAGTCCTTGGTATTCAATCTTACAATGAAGTGACAATGCAACTTTTAATATATAGCCAGTAAATTATTGTTCCTGGCTTTTAAATACAAAAACTAAGCACACACACACAAATGAAAATGTAAATAGACAGTGGAGAAGGATCCACAACAACAGAATAATAACAATAATATAAACCATAATAATAAAATTATTATTATTATTATTATTATTATTATTATTTATGTAGATAGTGATTATAAATAGATCAATACCAAGATATTTTACCCAACGACAAATTGCTCCCTTACTTTAAATGCCTTGAATACGTACAATGATAAGTTTATCTGAATTTTCTTGTTTTCGGGTTTAAAATAATTTCCCATTATAAAAAGATTGGCTATAACATTAATGTATTGCAACAGACTGCATGCTTGGTAGTCAACCCAATCACGGTTGGCAACTTTGCTTTCCTCTTTAATTGCACGCCGGTGGGTCGGACTTCAGACTCTATGATGGTTCCGACTTAAAGACTTATCTATTGATGAGATGGTAGGGGCCTGATGCTTTGGCTGTTTGTCGGGCCCACCGGGGTTTACCTGTTGGATTTCTTTTGCTCCGGTATTCAGTTTAATTTACTGTTGAGTCCTTATCCTTGCTTTATCTCCTTGTTATATCTTGATTTATATGTTTTAGGAGATGATGCATTGATAAGTTAGGGGTCTTTCATGCAAACCAAATATCTATGTGTCTTGATCCACATCTGAATTAAGGGTGAGGTTGGCGCCGTTAAACCGGTCTAAGCCCTCCAGTAAAATATTTTACTGACCGTTCCAAGGCGGTACTTCTTTTGTGGATCTTTTATGTTTTTGTTCTGTCTTTCGTTTGCTATGTTTTGTGCGCGTCTGTTTATATGTGCTTTGTGGCCACCTGCTGGGAAAGGGCTGACCTCTGGGCTCTCGTTTGTGGTGTCTTCTGTGAGTTTGTCACTTTCCCATTGGTATCCTGGGTCAGGTGTGGTACTTGATTGTATCGATTCCTGATCTTTGCACCATTACTTACTTTTAAATAGTTCAACCAGCTTAAACATGTTTGGCCTTCTTCTGTAATAATTAGGTATATATATGGTCCTTAAATCGTTATATTTAGAACATTCTAAAACAAAATGAAACTCATCTTCCAATGTATGACATGAAGTACAGCGTCTCTCTTTAAAAGGTATTGCATTTGGTCTAGCCCATCTCCAAGTGTCAACTTCGAGACGATGAGAAGATAATCTGAGTCTAGAGAGTACAAATCGGAGTTTACCAACAGAAACAAAGTCCAAATTAGTTTTGTACCCAAATGAAAAGTTCCTGTAAAATAGAGCACGGGTTGAATCGTAAAACCTTGAATTCCAATTTTGAATAAACTGATCTGTTCAGCGATGTTTAACCAAGTTAAGAAAAGGAACTCTATCGCCAACGCTTTGTTGCAGCCAAACATCCATGAAACCAAGATTACCAAGTAAATCGCGATGTAGCGTTACCCAAGTTAACTTATTGGGGAAGTTTATGCAATCATTAAACAACATGTTGTCAATTATCCTAGCATATTTCATTTCTGAACAATGCAAATTTTTTAACCAGTATTTAATAATGTTACGGTAACGAGTAAGTTGAAAACTGCACCTACCAAGTTCTCCATATACAAAGTCATTCTTGGTGCACTGTTTGACAGACAAAAGTTTTTTGCAAAACTGTAAATGAACACGCTCAATGTTATCTGCTTTAGCAAAACCCCATACTTCAGACCCGTAGTTCAAAATTGGTGAGATAAGTTTATCAAATAGATCCAAGATATGACTAGGCTTTAAATGAATAAAATATTTAAATACCTATTCATGGCAAATATTGCTTTCAAAGCTTGACCTGCCCCGTCAGCTTATTTGGGATCTTCGTTAATACCTACAGATCTCATGATAATCATTTCAAGTGTGTCACCTTACGAGGTGCTGATTAACACAGGAGCGCTAATCGTCTAACACACTTTAAATAAATCCTGCCTTGCGAGCAAGTGACCAGGGACTGTCACGGGATATTGGTTTTATGGTGAATAGTACATGGACTAAGATCATACTCAAACCAGTATACTCAGCTACAAATACTCGATAGAATAGTGAAATTTCGCTTGATGCGAGATTAGATATGATACTTCCTAATAAGTATTTAATTTAATTTCTAGAGAGATAACAAGATAGCATGCAAAATTACTCAGCATGCAAAAAGTGAATAGACATATTGTTCTAATTGTATGGCTTCAATTTATTGCCAATTATATTATGCGAAAATTGGCAACCCTTGGCGTAGTCTATTTGGTGTAAAAACTGCAAAAAAATGATTTAAAAGTAGAGCCGACTGATTTCTGCTCAAACAGTATCTTATTTAAACTTTGTTATTTGGCGTCTAATCAGGGTCTCCACGCTTTCTTTTAAAATGTTCTATTAAAATCTGAATATAAATGAGCCAGTGCATGAGATTTCCAACAATGTGGTATGTGCGACCAGCAAAGCCTCAGATCAGCCTGCGCATAGGCGCAGTCTGATAAGAGCCTTTGCTAGTCGCTTGAGTATTCTGTGATTGTTAAGCTTCTGACTGAACACCATTTGGAGTTTCTGTGCTTAAAGGGAGGTTACAAAGGATCGTCTGAGTCTACACTTGTCAAAGTGTCAAATTGTTGGAAATCTCATGCTGTGGCTCAAATTATAAATACCACCATACAACCCTAGGTTCATAAAACTGACTGGTCCAACTGATAAGAGTGGGAAATTCCACACGGCTTAAATAGGTATTTTTTTTCTATTTCTTTTATAATAAATTATGAAAGTACGGCATTTATTTTGTAATATAAATAACACAAATTTGACTGGCACCATTATTTACAAGTATGTTATATTTCCACCAGAATCTTGAATTTATTTTGACTTTTAAGAAAGCAAACATTGCAGACCTTAATGAAACGCCACAGAACGCAAGTACCTCATTCCGGTCTTCAATGATTGCATTTGAGTGGATAAGCGGTATTTACCTATAAACAAAGATTAACAGACCATGTACGATGTATTGACCCAATACAGTGTCGTTGCGCGATTTACTCCAAAATAATTTCATTATGTAAGCAAACATTATGAACCGAGATCAGACTGCTCATTAGACTGATCTGGGTCCATGTTGTTTGCAATATTATGTAAGCATTATATATAAGTTCATTTGGTCATTAGCAGATGACAGTATTAAACAAAGAGTGTTGTCTGCTTATTACATCAGCTGCATATTTTCAATTTTTCCCAAAACAAATCTTATCATGTAAGATAACACTATAAACCCTGATCAGACTGCTCCTATAGCAGTCTGATCTGGGTCCATACCGTTTGCAATAAGGTCACAAACTCTCATCTGATTTACACCAAAATAATTCAATCACATAAGCAGCCATTATGAACCTTGATGAGACTGCTCAGAGGTCTGATCTGTCATCTGACCCATACTGTTTGCAAAATAGGCCACAAAAATGCATTAAACAAGAAGGCATATAAAATATTTAAGTTAACAAAAAAGTGTTGCCTTTATAATTTCATAATTTAATCCAGAATAAATATATGTCATGTAAGCAAACACCATGAACACTGATCAGATTGCTTTTAAGCAGTCTGACCAGGGTCCATACTGTTTGAAATATATAGTTCACATAAAAATATCAAATGCATGTAAAATATTTAACAAAATTTATTGCGTCTGCTCCAGAATAAATGTATGATTTCCAAATGTGTGTAAGCAAACACTACAAGCACTGAGTAGCCTGCTTCTAGTCCGGGGCCATACTGTACATACTCAAAAAACTTCTCAATGAGACGGTTCTTATGAGTACTCAAAATATAAAATAAACTTTTGGATAAAAAAAATAATCACAAATTTAAGATTAAATAATCTGGAACTCTGCATGTAAGCAAAGAAACCTTATCTGTAGCTGGACCAACCGTGAGGTTTTCTTGAGGTTTTCTTTAGCTCTGACTATCTGTGAGTCATGAGCCCTTTTCTTTGTTTCATCATGGAGTGTTAATTAGATTAGAGTGTTTTCCATGATGATACATTGCATTATGTAGATGGCCTCCATGCGAGCTGAACATTTCTTGTACTTCAACAACAGCAGAATCTAGGGCGAAGATTTGGTACCAGTAAAATGCATTTAAGCCCCCCGGTGGCTTAGGCTGCTGTCCGTTATAAGGCGGTGGTTCTGTTGATGTTGACTTTTGTTTATTGTTACTCCCATTGTGTGAGTCTGTTTGTTGTACGTAACTTTATGTCCATTCTAGTATTGCAATCATCTTGATGGGGAAGAGGGAGCTGATTGCTTTGCTTAATTTGTCTTCCTGGTGTCTCGTGATGGTTGAGCGGCTCTTCCTCGCGGTGCCACGGGGTAGTCTGCAGTTTGTGATTGTAGTATTTCCTGATCATACTCACTTACTATTTTTCATGCCATTGCCATATGCCAAAAATGAAGGATAATCCTCATAGCCTAATTGACACCAGCCCCCACCCCCCTGAAGATTGTTTTAATCTTAACAAACAGTGCAGACCCTGAGGAAATACCACCTTATGCGGGATTTCATTGGGGTCTTCACTGTTTGCCAAAGGTCCTGTTAACCGTATCCAGAATGAAAAAGGTTAATATAGTATATATGCATGAAACAGGCCTCCAGATAAGAGTTTGTAAATATATTTTTTTTATATTTTTGTCTCATCCAAAAATATGTTGTGGGTACTCAAAAGAATCGTCTAAATGAGCACCAAAACACTGTTAAAACTGATGGGCAAGATAATATTAACAATTTACTCTTAAAAGCATTGCTAATCTAATCACTAAGCTAGTGTCAGCTAAGTCACTCAGCTCTTCTGTTTCTCTTTTGTGCACTAAGCTCCGAGTCAGTTTTCTTTGAGTCATAGAATTCGAAAGTACACAGCGAGGAATTTAGCGTAGTTGTGGACTCTTTTCTTCCCATCCCGCTGAGTGTATAAAGTAAAGGAGCAGTAAGACAAACTCCGCCTTTTTATGCTGGATCCAGTCTGACCAAATGTAAAGGCTGGTACTTTGGTTTGGCTAATGTTGAATTTCTGAAAGTAAAGGGAGCCTCATAGGTTTAGAATATAAACAAAATTTTTGAGCATAATATTGTAAATATTTTTATACCCATCAATTTTAACAAATGTTTTGGGTGCTGAAAAGAACGATCTCAATGAGACGGTTCTATTGAGTACCCACAATATGTGTTTTGGTTGAGAAATAAGATTTTTTTTGTATGAACTCTTAACATTAGGTCTGAGCCTGTTAAACACATTACCAAAGTTTATACCTCAGCTATAAAACAATTGTGGCACATGCAAAAAAACAAATTAAACCGAGTCTGAGCCGATGAGCTTGTGGATGTTCACACATTATATTGTGACATAATATGGATGTTCATGAAGGTTAAAACCCAAACCAGAAATTAAACAGCATTGAATAGCTACTACTGCATATATAAAGAATGACATTGCTGTGCCGATGTTACCCAGGCTTAAATGAAATATATGTGTGGTTCCTGTTGCCTACCTACCCTATTTTTTTTAACCCTACCCTAAACATTAAAATGGTCTTTGGAGAAAAAATACCTAAAATGGGCACTTTTTCAGATTTTGTCACTATTTTCTTTGTTAAATGTTACAACAAAATTTAATAATTTCCCTACCTATATATACCTACCCTAAATTTTCTTGGTATGCAACAGGAACCACACATATATTTCATTAAAGGCCTCATTGACTGTCCATCTAAATGTATTTAGGATTTGCGACCATGTAGGACTCAAACCAGCCTGCTCAGCTACAGAGACTAGCTAGAATCGTGAAATTTGGGTACAGGAAGAATAGCAAATTAACTTTCCAGAAAACTAATAACAAAGGTGCTGATCAGACTGTGCAGATGATCAGGCTAGTCTGCACCTTTATTGTTTGCATAGAACAATGTCAGGTTTTCTCACACAGGGGATAAAATATTTCAATATTGCACTTGTCCTGTAGGACACGTCCCATACAGACAAGCCGACGAGTGAAATTGTTTTCACCTGTCTCACATCGAGGTCCAGATATTATATCATATGTGCTGCAACGTGTAATGAATTACAGTAAAACCTGTAAAAAACGGCCACTAAAATAGACAAAACAAAGATCTTAATGACAAATAGTAGCTTAATGTGCTCCCCATTCTGCAAGACTTTTGACCTGCATTAAGCAATAATTGGCCTTGAAAACCAATTTTTGATCTTTTTGAGAGTGGCCATTTTAAATAGGTTTTACTACATATTCAGTGAGAATCGCCCATTATACTAACCTCTTGATTTTCTCTTGACTTTGGATGCCAGCAGCCATTGACATGTAAAGGTATTTGCTGTAGTTTCCTATCTGGTGACACTTTGTCTGATTTGAAAGGTAATTCAAGATCATAACTTCAACAAACTGAGACAAATGCCTGTTTTTCTCTGAAATATCCATTTCGACCCATTTTTACCATACTCAACATAATACATAGGTGAACAAAATTGTTGAGCGTAAAATTGTGAATATTTTTTGGGTGCTCTAAAGAATTGTTTCATTCAGACAGTTCTTTTGAGTACCCACAACCTATGTTATCAATGAGAAAAAAGAAATTTGAATTACACACTCTTATCTAGCGCCCTACAGGGCTTTAGATAAGCTTTATTTTCAAAAGAGTACATCACTCGTCCATTTTGTAAAAAAGGAGTTATGAGAAATTTTAAGGAGTACTGACTGTTTGTCTTAAAACCTTACACATAGAAACAACAAAGCTATTTCAACACGCTGATTAATTGAGCCTGCGCTTACTGCTTATTTTCCTGGGCCTTTCATTAACAAGAAAGTAAATAGTAAAGATAATTAATTTGAATTTCTTTTTGGCATAGAAGGTTTTTGGTTTTGCAGGACTACAACAGACACAGTGGGAAGATGGTGGTGTAGGTTTGGGAAATAAGGTGCCAATTGCAGCATTCAATTTCCTGTCCCATTTTGGTGACTTTTGTACACTTTGGGAGGGGGTCAGTGAGTGAGGGGTTGAGTGGAAATCATCAAAATATAGGATGCGAACTACACAGCTACTTTAAAATTCAAGAAAACCGTTTTGAGCTATCTATTTTGGAGCATTTGCAAATATTGTAACAAGCTTCCTTAAGAAAGACGAAAGTGCAAGTCATGCTCGTTTTCCTCCCATCGACTCATAACATAAATTTCCAATAACAGCTCTTACGGAAAACAGCCACTGTCAATGAATGAAAAGCTTCATGCTTTTTAGTTTTGAAGCGAATGGCTATAGATCTACTTGCTAATTTAATTAATATTTCTTTGTAATTTTCTGTCTGACATCAGACTCATCTGCATTATCCCCTATAGGAAGCATTTTTTCAAGTACCCAGCTGTTAATGAGTCTACACCGTGAACAGCCACTATTTTATCCAAAAATTGTTATAGAAAATTGTTCCTTCACTAAATTCAGTTGGTAGATTATTTTGCACATATACTGTATTCATCCAATACACATAAACTACATGGCCAATGACTTGGTGTACTTTCGCATGGATGAATGGTTAAAGTACATTGCTGCATAATATTGCACCAGGTAAATACATTGTCATCAAGGTTGAATATGAACTACAGTTGCACTTCAAAATATTTCTTAACAAATCAGATAGAAAAAAAAAAACAAGAACAAAAATAATCATTAAAATGCTCATGATTTCGGACTTCAAAATACTTTCACTTTGATTTGTAATCAAGTAGTGATGATATAATACCCTTACACGTGAAAATAATTGGTTTCTAAATGTTTTTGGTGAAGTCAAATTTTGCAACCCCTACCTCTTTGGTAGAGTCTCCTTTTTTTGTCGTAGGGATCTGCCTATCTGATTATAACCTTAATTCGTTCCTAATATATCAAGAGTCCTATTCAAAGGGATACCAGTGATATCTTATGCATAGGGAAGTTTTGGTGAGCATCTGAAAAATAGGCAGACACCCTATCAAAGTGTCAGAGGTCCTTAAAGGTCCTGTAAAACTTACATCCCTAGGGAGAGTAATCAAACATTGGTCGAGTTGATACACGACGCGGCAGCCTACTGCAACAATGTTTGCACAAATTCGGCCAATTATAGCTCATACAAACAAACAAACTCATTTTACCAGGAAGGAAGCAATATGAGCCATGACCAGAATGCACCGAAAGGGTAGTCTTGTCGTGATCCATATTGTTCTCAGTTTCAGTTTCATCATGGAAGCAAATAATATGGGCCTTGATCAGATCGCTCAAAATTGGCCAACCTGGTCTTGGTCCATAGTATTAGCAATATCGCACACCAGGATCAAGAACAAAACACAGTTCAGCCCAATTATCGCCATGAATAATGGTAAAGGGATAACAGTGAATTGTTATCAAATACGTACTTGGTCAAGAAAGTGTGGTCCGTTTATTACGTCGGTTATATGTATTTAAGTGCCTTTATCATGGGAGCAAGCAAACAATATGAACCATGATCAGGCTGCTCCTAAGTGAGTTGTCTGATCCTGGCCCATGCTGTTCGCAATAGAGGCCTTTATACTTATTTTACCACGGCGGCAAACAATGTTGAACTTGATCAGATTCTCCTAAAAGGTTGTCTTGGCTTGGCCAGTATGGTTTGCAATCTTCGATAATCAATCAGAGTAAAAAGTGAAACGCCAATTTTGTAAGTTAATCTGTTGACAATAACAACCAGTTTCCCGTCACAATACCGGAATAACTCCATAGCTTACTAATATAAAACATTGTAAAAGGGAGCCGGACAAAACATCCCATGCCATTTTTTGACACCCCGGACAAAACATCCCACAAAGATTTGCCACCCCGGACAAAACATCCCATGCTCTTTTTGTCCCCCAAGTCATAACATCCCATGCTGTTTTTGTCACCCCGGACATACATCCCATGCCATTTTGCCACCCCATACAAAACATCCCACACTCAGACCGCTCCTTCAGGGTAAGTCTTATTTGGGACCTTCATCTACTATTACATGTACTAGCAGTGAATGTCATAGTAAGACTGCCCAAAAGATATAAACCAGATCTTAAATTGATTGAAAGGCAGTTTCACAGTGTAAATAAAATTTAATGAAAGATAATTATATCTTCTTGTGACAAACAATTCAATTTGAGTGTTAAGAAGCCAATTACATCTTAAAAGAAATCATTTTACAGTTTTGGTCAAACAAACTATTTTAATTGGGAAACATATGTCTAATTAGTCTAATTATCTATCTACCTTCTTTCTTTCTTTCTTCTATATTAACTCCCAGTAAGGGACACCAGGATAAAATCCTGTAGAATGTTAGTGTTAATAAAAGTAAATGTGCTAAACTGTGAAATTGTAAAAAACACTTAGTTTACAAATATGTACAGGTTCTTGTGGCAGAGAATTTAAGCTTTCACAGTGTCCGACTTTTTGGCCACTACGGAACAAGCAAACCGGTGAAAGTCCCAATCCTTCCTCTGGCACTGCTCGCTGCAGTAGCGGGTAAATTGACAGCGGGAACAGCGTTTAAGGTCCTCTCCTTTTTTGGGTGGTTGCTTACAATTAGAACAAACACTATATACACTGGCACTGCTCACAACCACATCGTTGTCACTATCGTCACTATCAGTGGTGTCCAGAATTTCACAAAGAATTGCCTGTTCGCTCACCGACAACAGGTCAGGATCAGAAGCTGGGCTTGGTGCTGGATTTTCCGAAGACACCAGGTCCCTGTTACTACCACAAGCAAGACTGGTATTTTCCAGTTCCTTTACACACACAGGATTAATATCTGTATCCTGCTGGTCCTCTTCTGGCGAAGCCAAATCTGGTTTTCCAGCTAACTTCTTTTCCAGGAACCGGGCGTGTCTCTTCCTAGAAAGAGCCAAAGCAGAGGGAGATCTATTCTTCTTCCGACGACGTCTCTTTACTGGTTTCACAGTAGTACGTCTGGTTACCTTGTTGTCGTCCTTGGCTTTGTTGGGAGTTTTTGCGGGAAGTTTGCAACTGACAATTAATGAGAATTTATCCTGACTCCGCGTGAGTTTCCACGAGAATAGGTTGTCCTCATCATTCTCCAGTCCGTTTAGAACTTCCACGATCGATTTCGGTATAACACTGGGCAATCCTTCCATTATTAATATCCAAAAATCACGGTGGCGCGAAATCTACGTCCACTCGATCCGCCATTTTTTCTCGCTCAATCAATCATCCCAATAGGTATGGTACATTAAGAATATCAATAATAGTGAGAATTAACTAAGTTAATTGGATGTTTTATGCATTTTCATAGGCTTTAAATAGAGTGTGGGATATTTTGTTCGGGGTGGCAGAAATGGCATGGGATATTTTGTCCGGGGTGGCAAAAATGGCATGGGATGTTTTGTCCGGGGTGACAAAAACTGCATGGGATGTTTTGTCCGGTGTGGTAAATCGATGTGGGATGTTTTGTCGGGGGTGTCAAAAAATGGCATGGGATGTTTTGTCCCGCGATGTTTTGTCCTACATCCATTGTAAATAGATAGACTCTTCCTATCAAGGTGACATATAGGTCCATTGGGCCGGGTGCTTAATGATTGTATAATTTAATATTGTATTGTATCATGTATGCACATGTCACTATAATAAACTCATTACTTACTTACATTACTTACGTATAGCTTTCGAATTATCGCAGTTTCTTAACAACTTAATTGTTGTTGTTTTTGTTGTTTCTTTTTCTAAATTTTCAAAGGGTTTGATGTGAAGGGCGGCAAATAGACAAGTAGTGTTTTGATGTAAAGCCCGTTTCGCAGATTTTTACGATTCATTTTTGGCAAGATCCATTATTCATATGAGGGTATTGTTGCTCAATTTGACTTTTGTGGTACGAAATTACACAAACCATGACAAGTTACTGTGTTTTGCATCATCTCATCTAGGTCTGCCTAATATTTATGTGCGTAGACATCATGGTCTGAGTTATAAAAACGCTATAAATATATCTTGCGTTAATTTGTGTAGCTCTGATTCTGGTTTATGTAATACTTTCTTTCTTTCTGAATATGTGTCTGGTCGTTCTATGTTTTCGTTGCATAATTTTTACATGGAGAAAGATCATGGTGTTTACCACGAAATAGTAGACCAAGATTTTACAAAACAAATTAATAAAAATAATTAATCAAAAAAAAAAAAAAAAAAAAAAAAAAAAAAAAAAAAAAAAGACAAGACAAGAAAGACAAGACAAGAAAAACATCCTAATAAAGAGAACTTTAAATCTATATATAACAGGCTTTATTCTGTTTTCTTTGTCATTTAGTTAAATACAACGAACGCATTAGCAGCAAATCAACGCCTGTGCTTTACTACGGATTTGGACTTGGGAAATTTTCAAGTTGGCTGTGACTTCTTAATGTTTTTTGCAAAAACGAATAAATTTATGAAATACTTATTTTGTTAATGGCTATATCAAAGTAAACCATAGGATTTTCTCTCTGTGGCGATAACTTATAAAAAATTGTCGTAGAATGCTTTCATTATCAAATTTGAAGGATAAAATAGCTTCTTAAGCAATCTTGACAAAAAACTCCTAAAATGCACTAAAAATTGACAGCAGTGGAGCAAAACTTGAATCGATTAAAGAAGAATTTCTAAATACAGTCTACTCTCGATACCTCGAATTTCAAGGGACAAAGCAAAATATGTCGAGTTATCAGTAGTTCGAGTTAACCAAATCATGACGTTTAGCCACCATTATGAGGCGAAATAATTCACGTTCAACTCGCTCATTAATAGATCGTTATGAGGAGCTATTAAATTAATATACTGCAGGATGAATTGACCCAAGAATCAACTGACATTTGGAATTCAAACAATAAAAAAAAAGAAAGAATAAAAAGGGGATAAATAAATTCGTTTCTCAGGTACCACTGCAGTTCCGACATTATGACTATTTTTTTCACTTTCTAAGACAAAATAAAATAAACATAGCATTTTCAGTTCCAACTGGTCCCGCGGTAGCAGGTTTTACCCTTTCGTTTGTCGTTTTTAAGCCCCAACAGTGTACTGTACATGCATATTTTAATTTTCGTCGGCTTGATGTGCATATATACATGCCTTCCCAATCTATTTTTGTCATGACATGACCAATGTCCGAAAATAGCCTTACACGCACAACTGTCCAGTGCCTGAAAAAATCGCTGCATCTGTTTTCAAAATAAAAAATTGGCCTGAGAAACAATTAAATCATACGTTGGCCTTATTTAAAACAAGCAGTCATCAGACAGGCTTAGCTCAAATATGACACATTAATGTGCGTACAGGAATTCAGTGAACAACGCTTTTTTGCGTTTATTTCCTTATTTGCGGTCTGATCGCACAATGACCATCAGAATTTAATACATCTATACACCGCCTAACTAGCGATATTTTTTTCGTTACAAAATGTATTGTCAAATGGGCTGTGATATGATGGAATTTGTCCTCATTTGAGCATCTGCATTTTTTAATTTACCCTAAATGCACCTTTGTACGGATCACTGCCTTTAGTTTACTATCGATGAATAATTATACGGTTTTATAAGACGAAGTAACGACTCTTATCATATCAAAATCAAATGAAAATTATGGCCATAGTTTTGGCGCACAGAATTTTGGCATACGAAAAAATAAATCAGGCCTTCCCAGTGGGTACCCGTCCGCTTGTTCCTATGAAATGAATCTCTGTGTTCCCCTGTTCCTCATTTTAAAATCTTGATTTTTTTCATAGATTTTAAAAAAATCAAACTTGATTTATTAAATAAATTGATCTTTCTATCTGTTTATTTCAAATACTGATTTGTTGACACCAGACAATGCAAAACATGCATGCCAAAACGTAATTCCGGGCAACTTTAAGTGATAAGATAAAATAATCACCGGGCTCGCCTGTCAGGTGTGATTCAAGTGAAAAAAAAGACTTATCCAATAAAACATAATGCTGAGGTTGGAAAGAGAAACTAGTGATGGGGTGGGAATGTGCTTGGCAATAGGTTGAACAATATATCAGCGGATGTTTTTGGGGTGGCTGAGAACTAAATGTTCATGCGAAGTGCATCATAGGCTATAAATAATGCACCAGTCATTTGTAACCACTGCTTCACCCAAGCCTCTGAGCAGGATGGGCATATAATGTGCTGTGTTTTTACTTTTACGTTGTCTCCACAATGCGGAGAAAATGTAGGGGTTTGATAGACCTAGACAAACATTGCTGTGCAGTAAAAAAAAGACTGCGGGGGAGAACTGTCATGGTTTTGCCAGCTAGCTGCCCCCACAGTATGGTGGTTACTATGGGGAACTGCAGACACAAAGTCACTGTCCTCGACATTCCTCTGAGCTGGGAGTGGTTACAAATGACTGGTGCATAAAGACGAAAGAAAGTATATGCAGCAGTCATTTGTAGCCATGCATAAGCCGGGCAAATGCGCTGTTAGTGCATGGTCATACCAGAGACCTGTAGCCAGAAAATCAAAGCCCCACCGTTCCCCGGCTCTGTGGGCCGTAGTTATTAATGACTTGTGTATTAGACGATGAAGAGCGCAATCAAATACTGTGATTCCCGGTAATATATCCGATGAACAGCCTCCTTATTATATTTTGTTTTTAATATTATTATCTGTTGCACTTGATGTATTTGTCCTAGAGCTGTCGAACAAGCAACACAGGCTACGACGCGAGAAAACCTGTCTTCTGGGTTTCCGAGAAAGCAAGTCTCAAACTAGTCCCTTCAGCTAAACAGGCTAGATATGAAAATTGATTTTTTTCGCACGAGGCAAGTCTAGGGATTATTCTTCTCAAAAAGTAGACAACAAAGTTGCTGATGATACTGCGTGGATGCGCAGGCTGGTCTTGGCCTTTATTGTTACAAATCACAGAAGACAGGTTTTCTCAGTCGCGGTCCAATTGCTATATGTGTCATTTAACCATGACACATATAAGAAAACAAGATGCGAAATTTGATTATCGTGAAATATCATAACTCAGGCAGAATTGTAATGTGCAGTCTCTTCAAAGCATTTTCAGTGAATATATAGCTATACCAAGAGTTATCCTGCTAGTGACCGTTTTCTTTATCATATACGAAAGTAAACATGGTATTCATTGAACTGTATAAACCACGTGTTACCCATATGAAATACACTGAGGGAAAATAAGAATTTTTCTAAATCGACAACGACTAAGTTATTTTATTTCACAAGAGATTCCAGACTTATTTTCCTATCATAAATATTCAAATATGCAATTGTATATTAGGCGGTGTTTTCTTATATGTATATGCAAAATTCTGGTCCAAAATTTTATCATTAAAGACATTTTAAAAAAGAAAAACGATGTTCACTGAATTTCTGTACGGACTATAGCTCAAACTGTCAATTACTGATCAGTACATGTACCCACTTTGAAGTTGTACACAATAGATCTGATTCAATAGAATTCACCGACAACGGTCAATTATGTAATTATAAAATAACAAGTATTGTACCTCCTGTCTTTTTTTGGTTTAGTATACTTTTTCAAGGTTAATATCATAAGCTCAAGACTTTCGTGCAAGTTAACTTAATATATCTACAGTACTCAGCCAAAATAGTATACAAAGATAGTTATTGATGATTCTTTATTGATAACGTGGCAAAGTTAACTTTACCATCCTGGCTGATTAAGGGAGCCCGTTCCTGGCTACACGTAGAGGTAGCATGATGGATCTCTTTGCTTTGAACTAGTTTTCTTTTTCCAAAAGCTATATAGACACTTATCAGACGCTGCTTTATGCAATGTCTGATCTGATCTGCATTGTTTTCATTGGGTGCTCTATTCCATTGATTATGTTTTCTGATAAGTATTCGCACCGGAAACAGTGTGGGGCCTCGTCATGCGCTGCATTATGCAGTGTCTAGTCCGGGTAGGCATTATTATCATAGAGTGTTTTTCTTTTTATATCTGCTTCTGGTGGAGTTTTTTTTCTCGCTGGAGAGACGGAAGTTTTCACGCTGGAAACACTGTAGATCCTGACCATGCGCTGCATTTTGTAGCGTCTGATCTGGATTTGTTGTGTTTCAGCGGGAACCTTAATTGGAATTGGTTAGATTGTTTTCTCGTAGGAAACAGAGTAGATCCGGATCAGACGCTGCATTGCGCGGCGTCTGGTTGGGGTCTGCTCACGGTTTTCAACGGGAGCTTTAGTGGCGATGAATCGTTTTCTGCTGGAAACGGTGTAGACCCTAGCAGGCGCGGCATTGTGCGGTGTTTGATCAGGGTCTGCATTCCTCAGGTGCCTTTTCGCATCATTGAATTATTTTCTGCCAGCGGTGGACTTATCGCTTTAGCTAGTCATCTGGTGAAGTGTACGCTCTCGAAACTGGAGGCCCTGATCGGATGTCGCATTGTGTAGCGTCTGGTCTGGGTATGCACTTGTTTTCCCCGAATGATTTGTCTCTTCGGCTTATTTTTTGAGTGAGTTTTTCTTTTTCAAATAGGATAGACTCAGATCGGATGCTGCATTGTGTTGGGCTTGATTGGGGTCCACACTGTCCCCCCGGGTGCTTAGTTTCTGATGTTTTTTTTTTTTTTTGCTGGAGACAATGTAGGTTCTATACAGACGCTGCATTATGCATTGTCTGATCCGGGTTTACATTGGTATTTCAGGTACCCGTGGTTGACAGAGTGGGGTCACCGAATATCAAAATAGAATTAACGCTTTATGTACAAGTACTGTACATTAGGCATGAAATTATGCAATAAATAGTAATTTAGTGTTCAAAGACCCGAACCATGGTAAAATTGTCCCAGCAAAGATATAAGAATATCGAATATCATGGGCATCCAATACATAAGGTTTTTACGGTGGTATGTTTAGGACATTCATTTAGAAATAGATATTCCGTGTGCACAATTCAATTACCTGTGCAGAAGAAATAATAATCCGTGCAAACGGAATAATTATCAATGCAAAAGGAATAATAATTCGTGCAAACGGAATAATATTCCATGCAAACGGAATATTAATCCATGCAAACGGAATAATAATTCGTGCAAACAGAATATTAATCCATGCAAACGGAATAATGATTCATGCAAACGGAATAATAATCCATGCAAACGGAATAATAATCCATGCTAACGGAAAAATAATTCGTACAAACGGAATAATAATTCATGCAAACGGAATAATAATTCGTACAAACGGAATAATAATTCGTGCAAACGGAATAATAATTCGTGCAAACGGAATAATAATCCATGCTAACGGAATAATAATTCGTGCGCACGAATTAACAATTCATTAAAACGAAAAAGAAATCTAAGAGCTCGATTTAATAATCTATGAACTCGAAATATTAATCCGTGAATAAGGGCTATTATTATATGTGCACGAATAGAACAAAAGTTCTGCAAGTTGGAATTTAAATCTTTAATATCTCATCTGAGCATAGTGCTCAAAGTGAGCTACTGCGATCAGTCAATGTCTGTAGTTCATCGAGTGTGTCGTCAACAGCTTGAAATTACAACTCCTCAGTACACCACTGGGCTAATTTTCACAGGAATATTCCCTTTACAAAAGTAATCTTAATCCGTTAACATTTATAGGAAACTTTTAACATACCCCCTGGAACCGATCGTCAGAATTGAATAAAATTTGCCAGGGATATTTCATCGATGACCTACTACAAAACATTTATTTATTTGGTTTGATTCTTAACGTCCCATCAACAGTCTTTCAGTTAAACAGGGACGGGTCTTCCTGGGTTGAACCAGTACTAAGCTAGGATAAATGTGTCTTGCTCAAGGACCACAACGCAGTGACGCCGGTGAGGCTGGAACCCGCGGCCCCTGGGTCTCGAGTCAAGCACTCTTTCACTGAGCCCATGCGCTTCCAAAATATAAGAGATGTTAAGCCTTCGTATAACCTTTGTATATCAGAAACCCCTAATTGGGTACATTATCGAACAGGGAAGACCCAGATGAAATGCCACACGATGTGTCATTTTATTCGGGTCTGCGCTGTTTGTTATGGCAAAATCCATACTCAGAGAAAGAAAATATTTCGGACAAATTATAACATACATGTACACTGCAAAATTAAGTGTAACCTTACACCAATTTGGTGGTAGCTTAATGGCCACCGATATTGGTGTTACCCTTCAACGGCTTTAAAAATATGTTCTGTTCCATAGTATTGATCCGGAAAATAAGTACAACAGTAACAGGTAGAAATATTGAACCTAACTTGTTTTAGTAGGAAATTAAGTGTAAGTTTACATCAAAAGGGATTGCAACTCAGCTGCCACCAGTAGTATGTGTGGCACTTTAGCGTTTTTGACGTCACTTCCGGTCCAAGATGGCGGCCCCCACGACACCAAGATGGCGGCCCCCACGACGTCAGATCCAAGATGGCGGCCCCCACGACTTCCGATCCAAGATGGCGGCCCCCACGACGTCAGATCCAAGATGGCGGCCCCCACGACTTCCAATCCAAGATGGCGGCCCCCACGACGTGAGATCCAAGATGGCGGCCCCACGAAGTCAGATACGAGATGGCAGTCCCTGTGACGCGTTCGGTTACACCTCCGAGGGTGAGTCAACGCCCTAGACCACGAGAAGGTAGCGTCACGTCCTAGAGCGCGGTGTCGTTCTTCTATATACAAGGGTGAGGGGCCTCTCAATTATTTCCGGGTGGTTTTTTTTACGAAGTTCAGAACGAGATCCAGTCTTTAATGATGTAGCGGGTCGCAGCGCTCGGTTTATCCCGTTCCCCGGGTGGACCCTTTTTTTTCAGCACGGTCCTTTCACGTCTTTTTCCACGTACTGATCGGCTTCGTAATTGGGTCTTAAAGGCTGAGAGGGATATGATTGTCTATCAACGTAGAACGGGTTCCTCGCCATGCATATGGCGTCTGGCTAACTTAGGAGCATATTGCGCAATTATTTGCCGTTCGTCCTTTAGTATCTTAATGAATTCCAGTCCGAAGTTGCTGTCTTATGCCCTCCGTCCGTTATACTATCCTCTCCTTTTCGCTTAAGCTCCAATTTTGCCATTTCTAAAGCTTGGGCTACTGGGGTGACCAGGTTCACTACGGGTTTTTCCTTTTGTCTCATTTCTTTCAACTCTCTGTATTTCCGTCAACTACCCACAATATAATGACCATGACTGTCGCGTTCCGTGTAGCCATCTCTAACATCCAGCAAATGCTGATACCATTTGTCGGGATCCGACACATACGGAATCCACTTCTGCTGTTGGTAATCGTAAACGAGTCTAGTGCCCATCTCTTTTGATCGATTTCCTCCTTCGTGCTCGAGTTATTCTTACGCTCTATTCATACGAACGGGCAAGACTCTAGTTCACTATCCTCAAGCACCTCGATTAATCGCTCAGCAGCCTCTCTGGCTTCGCGCCGTAGTTGTCTACATCTCATCCGAAACAACAGTTCATCAAACAAAGCTATACACATAAAAGTAATGGCGAACATATTTACGCCTACTCAATACTTAATCCCTTTTCTTAGTTACCAGTTTTGATAGTCATTCGGGTTACACTCCGAACACCGTAATGCGCCTAACTGATTCATGTGATCACTTTGCACGTAACAGGGTACGACCCCGTCTAGTTCGGGTAAGACCCTTCCAATTTCTGTTAAGAGTTCTTTGACGGCAATGTATTCTAGGGGTCTCAGGTATAATCCCTTTTTCGTAGGTATCACCTCTTCTTGAGGCTTCCAATACTGCCTTATATCCATACATGCGCTGCCCTCGGTGATGGTACAATAAACGTTCCCTCCAAGATGACTCTTATAGTTTTGTTTTTCTGTCCTCGCTTGATCCGCGTATTCTAAGTAATCCATCCAATTCTTCCATCGCATCAAGGTTAAGCTGATACCTTTTTTGGTCGGTTTGTCATCTTTCCATTCTCTCAGGTCAACACGCAGTTCACCTTTCCATTCTGTGACCTCGATAAAGCGATCGTTTCCGAGACTGAATCTGCATCTAGACATGTTTACTGTTTGACTGTCAGAATAGATATGACTAGATTGCTGCAAAGCGCCTTATATGTGAGAGGTCTCTTCTGATTGGTCAATTATCCAGCCATCCGATTGGTCAACCTCCTCACTCCTGATCCCTCCTCCTCATTCTCCTTCACGACGTAGTAGAGTCCTCTTGGTCTTCAGAGGCTTTCTCGGTTTCTATATTATGATTCGGCCATACGTCCATAAATAAATCTTTTCTGAGTTTGATGGCTTGTCTGATAGAGTCCGCCTGATTCATATCATGTTGGTTCTTAAACGTTTTAGCCGATTCCAGTATTCGCTGTTGAACAGGATCCTCTTGTAGCTCGTAATAATCTATTAGAAATTGAGCGTAATCTCGTCTGAGTTTTTTGCGGAGAGAAGGCAAATCATCATTGGCAGCGAGATGAATAGCTTTATCCGAACTAAAACCTCGCTCTTCATAAGCATTCGCTTTAGCTTTAAACTGCTCTACGTTCTCCTGCCTGATCGGATTTTGAAATCTCCTGTTCCAGATGTCGAGTTTAGAGCGCTCATCTCTTTGTTTTCTTCGTTTACCTGGAGGGCTTAAATCGCTTACCCTCCTATTCCATATATACGGTTTATAACTTTCATCTCTTTCTTTATCCGGAGGGCTGATAGAGCGTATATAATCTAGGGACTCCACACTGTCAGCATCTTCATCATCAGAAATATCTCCGTCATCGGGAGACTGTTGATCGACAAATATGTCAGTTTGTAGTCTGTCCTGTTCGGATGTACTCGATTTAAGATCTAGGACGAGGTAACCATAAGGTCTTGCCGTGGCATCTTCAAATTTCCTCATAAATGTGGCGCAAGTGGACGGATAAATTCTTCTTGCCAAGGTCGCAACTTTTTGTCTGTCGATCGGATTATTAAACAAGACCAAATATTGCGTATTTAAAGCGATATCCCTGCAAGCTCTACCTTGAGGAAATTCGCTTATCGATTTTACAATTTAGGAGGAATTGAGACAGGCCCACGGAAAACCCACCTTTTCAATACGCACGACTTTGCTGTATCATTGCGTTGGGTCTTCGCTGTTCAACATCGAATTTACTGATCAGAGTGCGTTATTCAAGCAGATGAGCCTGTCCATCGGACCAGACGTTTGATGTATCTATAGCATGTACTAGGAAAGGCGATGTCGATTTCGCCCTTTTCATTTTTCTAAATGTCTAGGGTATATAAATACACCAATAATGCGATTCTTCTCATTCTTCGCCTTTGTTAGAGTCTATATTTACCTGAGAACTAATGTACAAAGTACGGATATAGATGTTGTTTAATTAAATGCTCTCAGTGCGCATGGGCGACGGCCATTTTGGATGACATCATCGTATGTAGACATTAAATAGTCGACTCATGATCGCATTACAGAGCTAGCCTAACTCTCGCAGTGACTAGGCATCCTACGCTCATAAAGATTTCTTAAAATTATTCATCAACGACTTAACACAAGCTGGTACATCAGCGCAGACTCGCCAGAGCCTTTGCTGCTCGTGTACAGGTAGGTACATGAGACAATTAACCCCTAAATTCAACTTACGTATCGTCTGTTCATAGTCTAGAGACGAATTGCGAAATGTATGGCTTATGATATACATTTATAACGATATTACTATGATTAATTATTGACCAATCAGAAAAAACCTCTCGCTATATAATGCGCATCGCATGCAATCGAGTCATAGCTAATATGACAGTCGAACAATAAACATGCAAATTGAACAGTTTAAATGATACTTTTTAGCTCAAACGTTTGTAAACTGGTGTTTTCGAACGCCACACGTTTTTTTCATAGCGTGATTCATCTTCGCGTTATAAGAACACGTGAAAATGCATTGCCCAGGAAGCTGAAACATAAAAGTGTCGTTTTAAAAGGAAGGCTCGCACTTGTATTATAAGCGTTTAGATTTAAAAGGAAAGACTTGCCAGGTTATACATAAAAGTGTCGTTTTTAAAGGAAGGTTCGCGTTTGTATTATAAAAGTTTCGATTTAAAAGGAAAGGCTTGCCCAGCAAGCTGATATACATAAAGTTTCGTTTTAAATGGTGTTTAAAAACAGATCAAAACTATGCCTCATAGATACAAGATCCAGTGTCCAATATGCCATAGAAAGGATGTGCTAAATATAGTACATCATCTTAAGACTATACATAGCGTAAATGCTGACGACTGGTTGTTTAAAGCAAAACTGTTATGCTTAATCATTATATAATCATGGTCAACCCACAATTACCGGTGAACCTACGATGATAGAACGTTCAACAACGAGTATAATGGCCGTAAAAACAGTGATCATGATAGTTCAAATTCATAATGGAGCTAGGAGGGAGGAGGAGAGGGTGAGGAGGAGGGGAAGGAGGATACAGTGAGGGTACAGGGAGGATACAGTGGGGATACAGTGAGAGTACAGTGGGGGTACAGTGAGGATACAGTGAGGGTACATTGGGGCACAGTGAGGATACAGTGAGGGTTCAGTTGGGATACAGTGAGGGTACATTGGGACACAGTGAGGGTTCAGTTTGGGTACAGTGAGATTAGGAGGGAGGAGGAGAGTGTGAGGAGGAGGAGGGAAGGAGGATATATTTAGGGTACAGGGAGGATACAGTGGGGATACAGTGAGAGTACAGTGGAGCACAGTGAGGATACATTGGGGCACAGTGAGGATACAGTGAGGGTTCAGTTGGGGTAAAGTGGGATACAGTGAGGGTACAGGGAGGATACAGTGGGGTTACAGTGAGAGTACATAGGGGTACAGTGAGTATACAGTGAGGGTACATTGGGGCACAGTGAGGATACAGTGAGGATACAGTGAATGTACAGTCAGGAAACAATGGTCCACCATGTGGTGGTGGTGGTGGTGGTGGTGGTGGTTGTTGTTGGTGGTGGTGGTGGTGGTGGGTGGTGGTGGTGGTGGTGTTGGTGGTGGTGTCGGTGGTGGTGGTAACAATGATCCAATGATCGTAAGAAGGATGACACCCGTATGAATGTAGAGAAACAATACTAACTTAGACAAAATGATCAGGTGTTTGATCTGCAACCAGTCCTATAGTAGGCGTGATGCATTGCAAAGACATGAACGCAATGTCCATGGCAGTGGGAAATATACCGACCAGTCACAACCATTGAAGGAAATGACATTTAGACACCCATTCTCTATGATGGTAACTGGACCCAGATGAACGGGGAAAACGGAATGGACTAGAAAACTGTTACTTCCCTCGTTAGTACAACCGCCACCGGAACGAATCTTATGGTGTTTTGGACAATGGCAGCCCCTGTACGAAGACCTTCAGAAGAGAATTCCATGTATAGAATTTATACGGGGTATCCCAGACTATCTAGATAATGCTCAGTTTATGGATCCCTCAAAAAGGAACCTAATCATTTTTGATGACCTGATGACCGAAGCAAAGTGTGACCAGAGAATTGCCGACCTTTTTACGAAAGGCAGTCACCACAGAAATATATCTATCGTGTATTTGACTCAAAACGTATTTCCTCAAGGTAGAGCTTGCAGGGATATCGCTTTAAATACGCAATATTTGGTCTTGTTTAATAATCCGATCGACAGACAACAAGTTGCGACCTTGGCAAGAAGAATTTATCCGTCCACTTGCGCCACATTTATGAGGAAATTTGAAGATGCCACGGCAAGACCTTATGGTTACCTCGTCCTAGATCTTAAATCGAGTACATCCGAACAGGACAGACTACAAACTGACATATTTGTCGATCAACAGTCTCCCGATGACGGAGATATTTCTGATGATGTAGATGCTGACAGTGTGGAGTCCCTAGATTATATACGCTCTATCAGCCCTCCGGATAAAGAAAGAGATGAAAGTTATAAACCGTATATATGGAATAGGAGGGTAAGCGATTTAAGCCCTCCAGGTAAACGAAGAAAACAAAGAGATGAGCGCTCTAAACTCGACATCTGGAACAGGAGATTTCAAAATCCAATCAGGCAGGAGAACGTAGAGCAGTTTAAAGCTAAAGCGAATGCTTATGAAGAGCGAGGTTTTAGTTCGGATAAAGCTATTCATCTCGCAGCCAATGATGATTTGCCTTCTCTCCGCAAAAAACTCAGACGAGATGACGCTCAATTTCTAATAGATTATTACGAGCTACAAGAGGATCCTGTTCAACAGCGAGTACTGGAATCGGCTAAAACGTTTAAGAACCAACACGATATGAATCAGGCGGACTCTATCAGACAAGCCATCAAACTCAGAAAAGATTTATTTATGGACGTATGGCCGAATCATAATATAGAAACCGAGAAAGCCTCTGAAGACCAAGAGGACTCTACTACGTCGTGAAGGAGAATGAGGAGGAGGGATCAGGAGTGAGGGGGTTGACCAATCGGATGGCTGGATAATTGACCAATCAGAAGAGACCTCTCACTATATAAGGCGCTTTGCAGCAATCTAGTCATATCTATTCTGACAGTCAAACAGTAAACATGTCTAGATGCAGATTCAGTCTCGGAAACGATCGCTTTATCGAGGTCACAGAATGGAAAGGTGAACTGCGTGTTGACCTGAGAGAATGGAAAGATGACAAACCGACCAAAAAAGGTATCAGCTTAACCTTGATGCGATGGAAGAATTGGGTGGATTACTTAGAATACGCGGATCAAGCGAGGACAGAGAAACAAAACTATAAGAGTCATCTTGGAGGGAACGTTTATTGTACCATCACCGAGGGCAGCGCATGTATGGATATAAGGCAGTATTGGAAGCCTCAAGAAGAGGTGATACCTACGAAAAAGGGATTATACCTGAGACCCCTAGAATACATTGCCGTCAAAGAACTCTTAACAGAAATTGGAAGGGTCTTACCCAAACTAGACGGGGTCGTACCCTGTTATGTGCAAAGTGATCACATGAATCAGTTAGGCGCATTACGGTGTTCGGAGTGTAACCCGAATGACTATCAAAACTGGTAACTAAGAAAAGGGATTAAGTATTGAGTAGGCGTAAATATGTTCGCCATTACTTTTATGTGTATAGCTTTGTTTGATGAACTGTTGTTTCGGATGAGATGTAGACAACTACGGCGCGAAGCCAGAGAGGCTGCTGAGCGATTAATCGAGGTGCTTGAGGATAGTGAACTAGAGTCTCGCCCGTTCGTATGAATAGAGCGTAAGAATAACTCGAGCACGAAGGAGGAAATCGATCAAAAGAGATTGGCACTAGACTCGTTTACGATTACCAACAGCAGAAGTGGATTCCATATGTGTCGGATCCCGACAAATGGTATCAGCATTTGCTGGATGTTAGAGATGGCTACGCGGAACGCGACAGTCATGGTCATTATATTGTGGGTAGTTGACGGAAATACAGAGAGTTGAAAGAAATGAGACAAAAGGAAAAACCCGTAGTGAACCTGGTCACCCCAGTAGCCCAAGCTTTAGAAATGGCAAAATTGGAGCTTAAGCGAAAAGGAGAGGATAGTATAACGGACGGAGGGCGTAAGACAGCAACTTCGGACTGGAATTCATTAAGGTACTAAAGGATGAACGGCAAATAATTGCGCAATATGCTCCTAAGTTAGCCAGACGCCATATGCATGGCGAGGAACCCGTTCTACGTTGATAGACAATCATATCCCTCTCAGCCTTTAAGACCCAATTACGAAGCCGATCAGTACGTGGAAAAAGACGTGAAAGGACCGTGATGAAAAAAAAGGGTCCACCCGGGGAACGGGATAAACCGAGCGCTGCGACCCGCTACATCATTAAAGACTGGATCTCGTTCTGAACTTCGTAAAAAACCCACCCGGAAATAATTGAGAGGCCCCTCACCCTTGTATATAGAAGAACGACACCGCGCTCTAGGACGTGACGCTACCTTCTCGTGGTCTAGGGCGTTGACTCACCCTCCGAGGTGTAACCGAACGCGTCACAGGGACCGCCATCTCGTATCTGACTTCGTGGGGCCGCCATCTTGGATCTCACGTCGTGGGGGCCGCCATCTTGGATTAGAAGTCGTGGGGGCCGCCATCTTGGTTCTGACGTCGTGGGGGCCGCCATCTTGGATCGGAAGTCGTGGGGGCCGCCATCTTGGATCTGACGTCGTGGGGGCCGCCATCTTGGTGTCGTGGGGGCCGCCATCTTGGACCGGAAGTGACGTCAAAAACGCTAAAGTGCCACACATACTACTGCCACCTCTTTTGATATTAACTTGTAAGTATTTGCATAGTGTGTGACCTTATAATATGCATACACACAATGGACTATCTACATGTATTTCATTGGTGTAAAAAGAGTTAAACATCTTCTCCTCTGAAACAATTGGTCTGAAGTGAACACAATTTAGCACAAAATAGCTAAAATGTTTTTTACTTAATGTAAATATGCATATGACTACTAGTGGGGCGTTGCTTCTTCCAGCTAAGGAAACTTGAAAAAAAAATCCTCTGAAATGGTTGATTACCTGGGTCAATGGCGCACTTAAAACTCAAGTATGAATGCTTACAATTCAGAGGGGAACAAAATTACAGAAAAACCGAACACTCCTTTCGAACGATACATCACCAACAGGAAATGAAAAAGAGCTCCTACAAATGTAGCAGTCGAAATTGACAGTGGCCGATCCGCGATATAAATACCTAAGCTCAAAGCCTAAACATTAAACTGGGCAATGCCTTGCAGCATCGTGTAGCGATTTCTGATCTTTATATTCTTCCTTACTTTGTCCAACTGGACTACTGCAGGTCGTCATATAACTCAAATCAATTAAGTAGTTGATTAAAATTCCAAAACGTTTGGTAGAAATTGTTTTTGGTGGCCTATAAACGAATGTGATCTGTCAAAAATACGTGTATGTCACCAGAGGACTTTGCAAGTTTCCAACAGATACATATACAATGTACAAGAAGACATAAACTCAGGTGAGCGATGCATGGCCATTTGGCTCGTTGGTTATTATATCAGAAGAATACACCACTCAATTGACGTAGATTGTTCAATTGTGCGCTCAAATAATTATATCGTGAAAAAGGATTATTATCTCGTGCATACAGTTTATTATATCGAGCGCATGGATTCTTATTCCGTTTGCACGAATTATTAAATTGAGCGCTCAGTTTATTATTTCTTGCGCACGGAATATTATATTGTGCAAACAAATTATTATTTCGTGATAACGGATTATTATATCGTGCGCACGGATTACTATATCGTGCGCACGGATTATTATATTGTGCGCACGAATTAATAAATCGTTCTCTTGGATTGTCATCTCGTGCATACGAACTGGTATATAGTACACACAGATTCATAATCCATGCCATTGGAATATTATATCATTTTCAGGGATAAAGAATTCGTGCGCACGCTTTATTAAATCGTTTGTTTGGAATATCAAATTGTGTGCACAGATTAGTAAATCATGCGAACGGTTTAATAAATCGTTAGCATGGAGTGCTATTTCGTATGCACAGAGCATTATTCCGTTCGAACAGCTTATTTAATCGTGCTCACGGAATATATTCTCTAAAATGATAATAATGAATGTCCTAAAGGTACCACCGTAGGTTTTCGTATCTTTTGTCTGTTTTTTTTTGTTTTTTTTGGGAGGGGGGGGGGGGGGTAAAAACTAAACAAAAAAACAAGAACTTTGTACAAAATATTTTTCTAATAGGTTATATTTGTTTCTATTAGTCAAGGAGCTAGGTTTTTGAAAATTGACTTGGCACAATTGTCCAGCCAGAAAAGGTTTGACTTCAGGAATAGTTAGAACTACCCTTCTACAACATTTCTAGGCACGTCGTACAGTCAAATTGTGGTAGCAGTTTTCCAGGAGGAGTCGTTTTGTACACCTACCCCATTTTTACTATTAAAAGCAAAATGGCGACATCTGAATAAGAAATTGTATCCAGGTTGTATCCAGATGGTGCATACGGTCGATATTTACTGTCAAAAAATCGATAAGGACCTAAACAATTATGAAAATAAATTGTTTGCACCGGGAAGCACATTTTTTATGTTATAACTGTCATTTACGTTATATCTTCAATTACGCCTTATAAAATCAATTAATTTTGGCCAAAGTTTATTTTTATAAATTCTATAATGGGTATATACGTTTTACATACCATGTTTGGAAAAGATAATTACCTGACTTTTTCAAAACTGCAAACATCTTGCTTCTATCATAATTACTTTAAGAATTATAAGCTGTTGAATATGATTACCCCCAAAAAATGTTGAATATGGTTAGAACCATTTAACTTTGCAAGTTAGCATGCAATACCATCGATGACTTTTTAAACTATAATTGAGCATTCTATCGATTCAGGATATTAAAGAGCAAAACTGAACTGCGTTTCCGGTGTTAAGTTCCATATTTTAATGCTTGTATGACTATATGTAACGTACATTACAAACTTTAAGATTTCCTATATCTATAGTGCTAAATACCTTATATTATATATCATATGGTATTTTATTTAATTTCAAACCTGTTTTGTTTTAAATTTATAACAAGACAGCAGTGTGTTCTAAAATATTTATCAGTTTTTATTAAATTACTATATCTATAAACATTTACATTTGTAATAAAGATTTTTTTAAGTTTTCATCTCCACCAAACATCATTCTGATTTGTACAAAGTTAAAGATTCTAAACACATAAACAAAATAATAGACAGCTCTTTAGTAGTAGTAGAATACATTCCATTTCTGTCAAATTTATCAAAGTAACATATATAACCATATCAAATATCATAAGGTCCTATGTTTGTCCTAAAAGTTATCAAAGACAGTATACGATTGGGCCCTGAAAAGCTAAAATATTAACGATGTATAATTTTGTGATATTTATCGCAGGAGAAAAACAACACAACTAAGTTTTATTGAATGTAGTCCCATCGGTCATTTGAAAATCTTTTTATGTACCCAGTTTACTATTGTACACATTATGCAAACAAAGTCAGTAACTTAATATGGGTTAGCTCCATGTATAATACCTAGGCTAATTTCCCATAGACAAAAAATACAAATTACTAAATGTTTAGAGAGATGGTAATAAAAATATACTATTTTTCTTTGCTTACATTCCAGACAAAATCAATTACCTAAGAGTTGGTAGGATAAAATTTATATATATTACAATAGAGGTTATGCATTAAACGTGTCTGTAATCAGTTATTTTTAAAAAATTATCTCAAAAAATTAAATTGTATACTGACATCTATGAGGCCCCCCCCAGGGGGATCTGTGCTCCCTTGATCCCTGAAAATAATGCATTCATCTCCCCGCCTCCCTGTAAATAATTTCCTTTTCTCTCTAAAAGTATTTGCCTTCACTCCCCAAATCCCTAAAAATAAATCAGCTTCTCCCCAAATCCCCAAAAATGTAAGCCAATGCTCCCTAAAATGTATTTATCTTTCTGTAGGATAAAATTACATACTTCTTCTTCTTCTTCCCGTGAAAGTGCAAAACCGGTGAATCCAGTATTGTCGCACTGTTGATTAAAACTATATACTTAAAACATTTGAAGCTATATAAGAGTGCATGGCTTAATGATCACTTAATATTTTGTCTTATACACTTTAGTGAAAGCATTTAACTATAAAAAGTCTTAACTACAATTGCTCTAAGTGCCTATAAGCTTGTTTAACCTTAGTTAAATAAAGTAAGTATATATCTGATAAGCAATTTTCAAGAATTCCTTAAAAGGGGCTAAATACCTAAAAAGATTATAAAATAGCAGGTGTGTATGTGGCCCCGTAACATTGTGTACACATACTGTTGTAATGGGGGGTCCGGGGGCATGCTCCCCTGGAAATTTTTTGACCCAAATGGTGTGATCTGGTGCAATCTTGGGCATCTCAAAGTATGTTATTAGCAACCTAAAAATAAAAAATTTTAAGGGGAAAAATCAAACAGATAGATTTAATTGGCACATTTCTCTCTCAGATAAATCTAGATGAGCATGTTAGTATGAAAATGAATACATTTAGAATTTACAAGGTGGGGGGGGGGGGGTTGGGGGGCTAGCCCCCCATAAGCAGTAGAATTTTTAAAAAATCAAACAAAATGGAGGTTTTTCTTTCTTTTTTTTTGCTTTTTTGCAAGGCTCCCTATATCCCCAAAAATTATGAGCTTGCTCCCTAGCTCCCCTAAAATAATTACCAGTGCTCCCCAGCTCCCTGAAAATAAATAGCCATTCTCCCCAGATCCCCAAAACCCCTGGGGCCCCATCTATATGCATGTGCAGATGATGACACATTACTTGTTTCAGCTTTTAAATAGATTTTAGTTTATTTTCAGCATACCTTTTATAGTTTATTTAATGAAACTGTTACTACCTTTGATCATTTGCTAAATTAATATCACTTTATAAGCAGAGGTTTTAATTGAAGAAACATTTCTTTGAAAATGGGTAAAATCAGTTATAATGGATGACAATGATCTCATGTGATATGATCATATCCAAGGAACACATGTTAATTGCTGCTTAAGAAACTATTTTTAACACATATGACATTATCAGTCAAGGGTTTTGTCAGGCTGAATACGACACTTAAAATATACTTTAATATATTTGATGGAAAAATAAAACGTTTAAAACATGCAGTCATGAGATCTTACTCAGTTTTAGCAATCAGAGGACACAAGTATTTTGTTTTTACAAGTCAATCAAATGAGGTTGGTCACAAAAACAAAAATTGATTTACCCTCTAAAAATCTAAAAAGAAAAATCCCCTTTTAAGTCCTTATGCATTCCTAAGGTGTCAATGACAAACGAACAGTGTCATAAATATGCTAAAAATGACATGGCCAAATTATTACAGGGGTCTTTTAAATATAATTCTTGATAACAAAGCGCTATATGTATATAATCATAAGAATGAATAAGTGATATAAAATTAAAATCAACACAGCTTTTTCTAAAAAAAATATCTTGCTACTTCAGACACATACATAGGAAATTATATAAACGCACAAAACATATTGAGGGTAGTGATACAAAGAGTCAATTGTTCTTACAAACACTTTGTTCAGTAGTCTTTGCCATCGATGAAAGACTTAAATGCAATGCCTAGAAATGGTGCATGAAAGTATGTGGGGTCAAAGCAAAACTGTCATTTCTCCTTATTATTTATTGTATTGTTACGACAGTGTTGCGTTGACGCCACGAATTATGCATGTCATATTTGCAATGCTTCCTTCCAAAAGAAATCATACTTCTATTACTTTTAAAGGTAAGTATAAATCTTAGAGGTTGATAAAGCAGTGCCTCTATTGTTGTATATGTTATGTGATATAATATACAAGATTTTGAAAATCTTATTTTTGATATGATCTTTGACAGTAGCACAAGTGAGGATTTCGTTGTCATAAAATAAAAAAACAATTGCTGATCTCTTTTTTGTAATTTATACATACTCAATTGAATATTTGAACCACCATATGTGATTTTGGTACCTATCTCACATGGGCGAATGCACCGTGTAATCCCCCATGCTAATGCAGTGGAGCTAAGGTTTGTCTTCATCTACATATACAAGCAACAAATGTTCTGATGTGTCTAGTGACATATTTTTACAGGCTCTCATGAGCCTTCACTGCTCAACTAAAATCAAATGTGCTTACTAATTTGATATTCTATTTACGTTACTTTTTACCATCAACTTTGTTTGATTTGGAACATACAAAGGATTAATGGGATGTCATTCTTAAATTAATAATTATGTCCTCATTTGACATGCTGAATACCGTTCTGATTTTATATGAACACATTCCGCGTTTAGACTCAGCCTAATTGATAGAAATAATGCAAAACAAAATTTCCAATAATTTATTTGAGCCAATTCATTTGCAACAGCTACAATATAATCTTTACAATGCAAGAGAGTTGTTCTAAGTGATAAGCCTTTACCTCTAAAATGTAAAACCATAAAGAACATTTGAAAAAATATCCTGTTTCAATGCTCTGTAACATTGCAGAACCAGACAAAGCGTATGATAAATGTCACCATCTCCTTGACCCTTTAAAGTCGAATATAACTTTCCACTTTTATCAAAAGGACCAGTCCATTTTCGTCTTCTGGGTTGTTGGGTGTTGTTTTTCATTCTTATTCATTTGAATAGAACATCCTATAAACAAACAGTAGAGAGCCTGATCAGACTTTGCAGTCTGTGGCGTCTGATCTTGGCCTGTACTATTTGTATATATGTCCCCCAAAAAGAACGCTAGTCTAATATGGGTAAATACTTTTGTTGTATGTGTAACTCATATCAGTTTATTGTTTCTTCAACGAACTTGATTATGATCGGATATAGAGTGGTTTTAACCATATGAATAGGCATGGCGTATGCCATATGTGGGACAGAAACCGTTACGATTAAACAGTTTTTTTTTGCAATGGCAAGGGTTAACGTTTTTTTTTTTCATGTATCATTTCTCGATTTCAACTAATGTAAATAAAATAGGAAATTTTAGGAATTAAGTGTATTTTTTTTCCCCAAGTCACAGCTATCAATATAGTTATTGAAATCAATAGCTGACAAGCTATAATTGCGTGTATTCTGGTGGCGTTCACAATTGATGATATAGTGCTGACATTTCATTAAATATTGCATTTAGCAGAAAGTAACATATGTAACTGTAATAACAGGTGCCAAACTTAGTTTAAATTCATATTGCTAGTAATTTTCTTTCAAATAAAAGTTAATATTGCTACGTAAGAATAAGAATTAAATGGATATTAACACTATAGGAATACCTATTATTTTATGATAACGTAGTGAATTGGGCTATTGCAGGGTAACGCCTTATCTGATGAAAACCTAACGCACTTCATTATTTGGCTAATATAATCTGTTTTAGAAAGTTACAGTCGACAAACCTCATTTTGTAGAGGTCGCTGGGTAGCCCATAGTCTAATGATATTACTGCATTAAATAGTTATACATTTGAAAGTAAGTAACGTACATAACTGTAATATCATGTTGTATAATGGTTAAACGCATACTGGCTGTTTGCTGCATTTCATTAAATGATTTTAAGGCGATCGTCATGTCCATATATAAGAATTTAGCATAAGTCACAGATACAATATATTGCAGCAGTGAATGTACACTGAAAATTGTGTAATGCATGCATTCGTGAATTGTCATTTCAGGTGGTATGTTCTTTCTTTGACTTGTAACAAATGTCAAACATGACAAACATACTTTAAGAATCATGTTAAAATATTATTATAAATATGCTATTTTACTTTATAAATTAAGAAATGGAGAAGATTTCATTTCTTTTTGAATTTGGATGCATTATATTCAGTGGGTGGGGTAAATTACCCCTTCTGTTGGAGATTTTCACGTCTTATATACCATATATACACAATTTATATAATGCTTTACTGTCGTATGCAATCGCATACATGTAATGCATAAATTTAAAGGGAAATATGCTGAATAGGAAGCAATAGTTGACCGTGAGGCGTGTTTTCCTCTAAATTTACCTAAGCCTCATTTAGCGTAGGGTACGGTCAAAGATGACGTCCTACAGCAAAACTGCTACCACAATTTAACTGTACGACGTACCTAGGAGTACTGCAGAAAACCCAAGGATTGCATTTCTGCAGTCAAACCTTTTCTGGCAGGTAAGTTGTGCCAAGTCAAAAACTAAGGCCTGTACAGAAATCAGCGCCTGGACTATATATTGGACCAACAGATGCACAATATTTTTTGTGCACCTGTTAATGCTGAACAGGGTTTTTGTCGCTTATTTGCGACTTTTATGTCATAAAACTATTTTTCAACTTTATATAAGTAGTTGAGCACTGGTTTGCTGGAATGGGCAGTGCTTGAAGTTG
Organism: Loripinus fragilis; assembly: GCA_964019695.1. NCBI lineage: Eukaryota > Metazoa > Mollusca > Bivalvia > Lucinida > Lucinidae > Loripinus > Loripinus fragilis. The sequence continues at coordinate 87,061,929 of OZ026527.1, read as the reverse complement.
GTCATGGGACTTTTTCGCCTGGTACGGCCTAGCTACAAACGGGGCAGAAATAAACTACTGTCGTGTTAACCGAAAGTGGCAGTGACGTGATGTTTTGTTTGCAATTGTTATGTAAAACAATAACTGCTAGTCGGGGAACCAAGGTAGAAAAAATGCTAACCCTTGCACCCGAAAGGTATACAGCTGGATTTTGTATGGTTGCAAAGGTAATTCAATGGTGTATCTGAAACCACTGTATAGCAGACTAGATCGACTTGCATAACGCCAGCGCAGTCAACTTTCTACGGAAGCCCAGCAAGAACATGTCAAAATATTATTTTTCAAAATATGTTTATCAAAAAAAGTTAAGGATTGAAAAATATTGAGTTTATGTAATAATACAACATTGGCGTAGACCTCAGAAGCAGTGGTGGTCATCTAAGAATACTGGCTATTGTTTTTTAAAGCATGTAGATTAGGGCACCCCCATTTTGAAATTAAAATTATAGATTTCTTTTCTTCAAATCTCATTTAAACTGCATTTATTGCCCCAAAATATATTTGATAATTATTTATATATCGCTTGGAAGCATATCTCGTAAAAAAAATGTTTGCTTACTTATTCACTTTTGTCCTACCGCTGAAGTGGTTTGAATTGAAAATTTTTACATAAATAAATAAATTTTAAATTGAATGTGTTTAAACACTGCATACAGTTAGACAGATGTTTGGGACATAATTTAAGACAATTTGTTTTATTTTCTATGGCAAACTAGAAAAGGTAGCTGAAAAGTAAAAATATGAATCCACGATAATTTGATACTTAGTAGTTTTGTTCATGCCAGCGGGTGCGTAGTTAAATACCAGGACAACTTAAGAGCAGTTTAACACATAAATGAAATTTAACAAGGTTTAAAGGATGATTATCTTCCATATTTACAGCAGCTTTGAAACAGAGGGTCATTGTAGGGACCAAGGGGATTTTTATATACTGAAAACATTAAATGTCTATACCAGTGGTAAAATAAGTATAAAAAAACTCGTATAATTATTATCATATCACCATGGAAAACCTGTCTGTCCCCGTCTGAGATGCAGAAATTAAACCGCATAGTACTTGTAAAGACAAAAATGTCCCTAAGAAGATTATTTTGGTGCAGAAATACCTGTCCATACTTTTAAATGCATTTGATAGTGTATTATTGTATTATCGAACAGTCAAACGGCTTCTCATACCCATCCTCCAGATAAGAGTGCGCAGTGGAAAATTAGATTTGTTATTTCTCAACCAAAACATATGTTGTGGGTACTTAAATGGACCTATTAAATGAGACGGTTCTTTTGAAGACCAAACGCACGCTCTTTAACTTATTGATAAGGGAAACCTCACAATTTCTATGCTATGAAAGATTGCTTAACATGACCTACGTGGCATACAAAAATGCATTTTTTCGCGAAATGCAATTCTGGTCGCACTGCTATACAGTGGTTTCATATCAAGCACTATTGAGACTAACAGCGTACAAAATTCCAGCCGTATACCTTTCGGGTGCAAAAAATGTGTCTTTTTGCACGATACGCAACTTTGGTTCCCCGACGTGGGGGAACCAAGGTAGAAAAAATGCTAACCCTTGCACCCAAAAGGTATACAGCTAAGTTGTGTATGGTTGCAAAGGTCATTCTATGGTGTATCTGAAACCACTGTATAGCAGACTCGATCGACTTGCATAACGCCAGAGCAGTCAACTTTCTACGGAAGCCCAGCAAGAACATGTCGAAATATTATTTTTCAAAATGGCATATATTTTTATAAAAAAGGTTCGAGATTGAAAAATATTGAGTTCATATAAGAAAACAACATCGGAGTAGACCTCAGAGGCAGTGGTGGTCATCTGAGAATACTGCTTATTGGTTTTTAAAGCATATAGATTAGGGCACCCCAATTTTGAAATTAAATTTATCGGTTTCTTTGCCTAAAATGTCATTAAAACTGCATTTATTGCCCAAAAATATTTTTGATAATTATTTATATATTACATGGAAACATATCTCGCGAACAATTTCGTGCTTACTTATTCACTTTTATCCCACCGCTGAAGTGGTCTGAATTGTATATTTTTTACATAAATAAATAAATTTTAAATTGAATGCGTTTAAACACTGCATACAGTTAGACAGACGTTTCGGACATAATTTAAGACAATTTATTTTAGTTTCTATCGTAAACTAGAAAAGGAAGCTGAAAAGTAAAACTATGAAACCATAACAAGTTGATACATAGTAATTTAGTCCATGCCAGATGGCGCATAGTTAAATACTATGGACAACTTCTGACCAGTTTAACACATAAATTAGATTTATCAAGGCCTAAAGGATGTTTATCTTCCATATTTAAAACAATTTTGAAACAGAGGGTCATTGTAGAGGCCAAGGGGATTTTTATCTACTGAAAACAATAATTTTGTTTAACAGTGGTAAAATAAAGATGAAAACCTGGTATAACTATTACCATATCACCGTAAACAACCTGCCTGTCTCCGTCTGAGATGCAAAAATGTAACCGCATAGTAGTTGTAAAGAAAAAATGTTCCTAGAATGATTATTTTTGTGCACAAATGACTGCCCATACGTTTAAATGCATTTGATAGTGTATTATTGTATTATCGGACAGTCAAACGGCTTCTCATAACCGTCCTCCAGATAAGAGTGCGTAATGGAAAATTATTTTTATTATTTTTCAATGAAAACATATGTTGTGGGTACTAAAATGAACCTAATCAATGAGACGGTTTTTTTGAAGACCAAAAACACACTCTTTAACTTATTGATCAGGGAAACATCACAATTTCTTTGCTATGAAAGATTGCTGAACTTGACCTATGTGGCATACAAAAAATGCATTTTCCGCAAAATGCAATACAGTGGTTTCATATCAAGCACTATTTAGACTAACAGTATTCAAAATTCCAGCCGTATACCTTTCCGGTGCAAAAAATGTGTGTTTTTGAACGATACGCGACTTTGGTTCCCCGACTATATACTACAAGGACATATTGGTGCTTCAGCATTTGCAGGGCGTTTTAGGCATAAAATTCAAACAATTTGGTTCTTGTGTCAATTGATTTTAATAACTCTGGATAAAAGGTCTACTTACAGAGGAGATGAACTTGATTTATTTTCACCAAATATATGGTAATTATTTCATCATGCTTGGTTTCATCGACCTACTGATAACCCAACACATTTCGCAAAGTCATTTTTGAGTGAGAGATATCGATAGTAAAATATATCTGCTGACAACTCTTTCAAACAGTTTGGACCCAGATCAGGCCAAACATTAAAGGCTATGACAAGTTGAAGTTGGCTCGATGTATTTTAACTTTGCGTTAAACCTTTATATGACATTGTCATCTGCTGATAACTCTTTCATACAGTTTGGAAGTTTGGACCCAGATCAGAGGCTATGACAAGTTGAAGTTGGTTTGATGTATTTTAGCTTCGCGTTAAACCTGTATATGACATTGTCATCTGCTGATAACCCTTAAACAATTTGGACCCAAATCAGGCCGGACATTAAAGGTTATTCCAAGTTGAAGTTGGTTCAATGTATTTTAACTTAAAAATATATTATTACATGGTGGTAAATCACTCTCAGGCGTTATGAAATGTGTAAACGGATGATATACAAACTCTGACGAGAATACGCAAGTTCGAAGTCTCATCTTAGCATTGTACGGTCTCATATGCGATAAGTAATATGCTCACATGATCTGGTTCATTCTTGTTATTTCTACACGGCTCACGCGATGTCTGAGCTTTTGAAATTGCCGTTTAAAATGAATGTGTTTAACTTAATCATTAGTCGCACATCTGTTACTGTCTGGAGGTTGTTACACTCTTGTAATGTCAAGACGAACTTCCCTTTCAATATAACTCAGTACGTGTAGTTCAAAAATATTTTCTATGCAAACAAATTGCCAAATTACAGTTTATAATACAATATTATGATAAATCCTTGTTATGCTGATTATTATAGTACTACACGCCTTTTCATTTTTATCGCGTTATCATTCAGCATTCAAGTAGTAATCGGTTTAAAAACAGTGTGGGTCCTGATCTGATGAATCTGTCAGAAGTCATTTGGTCTTGAGCTACAGTGTTTTCAATTTGTACATTATACCCCCGTTCTGCAGGGTAAACGATACATGTATATATCCATATCTTTTCTACAACCAGGTAAGGCTTAAGTCAGTCTGTTCAGCTACTTCAAACACTAACAAAGCATGTAGTTAGTTTAGCTATTGTTCATTCGAGCAAATGAATAACACTTGTGATGTTAAGACTGTTTGTATGCACATGCCGGTCTGCATAGGTGTTTGTTTGTAACTGAATCTGTGTTCTCATGTCGGGGACGAAATGAGACAGTCCGTGTCATACCAACATAATTGCATAGTTACAGAGCGAAGACATAGATCAGCCAAGACATGACTCTGATATCGTTAGGTAGACAGCTAAGTTTATTTTTCCAATAGGAAATGTTGTTGGTTTTGTCAAAAACGATTTTATTTTTGTCCAGTTATTCTTAACAAATTCGCTGAATAGGATATGTAGTTATAGCGTCTACGTCGGCATCTGCTATGAAAATTGTATGTGTGTGCACCATGGGTCTTCCGGTAGTTCGCAGATGTTCAGCTTATTCTATGTCATGTCAATCGCCCATGTAATATGAACTCATTTATACTATTTCTCTTATGAAGTTGTCAATTAAGATTCTATAGCCTTTAATTTAGGTGGCAGGGGTAATAAACTGCTGATTTGGTATCTTAGTATTTGGAGTAGTTTCAAAGTAAGATAGAGGGCAAAGATCAGGAATCGATACAACCAAGCACCACACTTGACCCAGGATACCAATGAGAAAGTAACAAACTCAAAATTAGATATCACAAACTAGAGCCAAGAGGTCAGCCTTTTCTCAGCAGATGACCACAAGGCATTTGTAAACAGCCTTGATCATTATATCTGACCATTATACAAAATATTTGTATCATTTTTATTTTTTGCTGTTTTTGTTGGAAAATATAGAGTAAAATTGTGCAATTTTGCCTTAACCAGATTGTGAAATGGCAATACTATTTTGGAGAAATATATTATAGGTATGTTCTCAAAAGACTGTAGAACTATATGTTTTCCTAAATAATCTGGCAAAAACGGATCCTTCAGAAATAGAGAGAACCTACAATATTAGAAAACAGCAGACTCGGTTTTATTGAGTCTGTTCTGGAGAGTTTATGGAAAAAAGGAACAATTATCATGCACCCTAGCACCTGCTTACCGTCAGAACCCAATATTCCAGAAGGACCAGAATATGAAAAAAGTCAACACTTTTTATCCCTACACTTTGTATTTCTATGAGAAAAGTTTGAAAAAAAACTATCCGAGTAGTGTCCAAGTTTCTTCCACTATTTTTTCATTGATAAAAATAGCATTACGTTTAGTCTCAGAATTAACTATGTGCTTTATAATCGAGGAGAATTGTACACTACCTATGAACAGTAAAACTTCAGCCATTAATTTTGTAGCCTTGATGTTGAGCCTGACAAGTTCTGAGCTTTGCTAATTTTGACACTTTAGCCAAGGTATCAAAAGTTGTTTTCTTTCAAAATCAGCTGAAACTTGCCGCATCACAAAACTATTTTTATCCACTGAAGAGAGGCTACCCTTATACTCAAGACTGACCCTTTTCGCGAAAATAGCGATATGTGTTACGTAAACGACATGTTTGCGATAAATTTATCATAATAGAAAATCGTTCCTCAATGAGTTTGAAGTGTATTGAAGCCCTTCCGGTGACTACTGCTGCCGTCAATACCAGGCTGTTCTGTAAATGTCTGCTTATTCTTTATTGTTGCTTCCGTTTTATTTTTGAGACTTTGTGGATTCGTGATGCAGTTTGTTGTTATGTGTGGGGAGTTCCGACGCCTCCTTTCGCGGTGTAACTTTTCTTTGACTATATAGCTTTACCAAGAAAAATAAACATTCAGACTTTTTAAAATTTCGTATTTCTAAAAAAGAACAACTTCAGTTGTTCATGTAAAATTAAACGGCTATTTCATTTTAGTACATGTTTTATCAATAAAATGGTGTCCAATCTGTTTTCTAAACATAACTGGACAATATATAGGATAATCTGCTCTGGTGTTGTTTTAAGATGAAGAAAATGACACACATCGCACTAATTCCTTGGACAGAATTGAGGAACAACGCAAACAATGTCTACTAGACAATTACAGACAAGGAAAAGTGTTTGATGCCCCATTTTATCCTTAAAGTTAATGTACTCTGATTTGGTTGATGACAGCCACAAGATCCAACATCTAGACAAACAATTAAACATAATAAATATACATGCGTTTCAGTGGCTGTATGTTCATAATAGGTTAACTATTCCATAGTTGGACCCTTATGATCACTACAAACTTAAAATGTTATTAGATTTGCCCTACAACTTCCTTTTAACATATATGTATATGTTTTTGGGACAGAAAAGACTGAAATATGATCAGGGTCTTCAGGGTCAAACAATCTTCATCTTAAACTTTTAGGCACAGCCTTGTATTATAAAACATATTATTAACACTTTAAGGACAGTTATGACTGTCACAATAAGTTTTACCAATTGTTGGGGTTTTAAGTTTGCCTGAGCCAAAGGCTCAATACAAGCTTTTTCGATCAGTGGATCTCAGTCGTCCGTCGTCAACAATTGCTTCAAAGGACAAGTGCTCCTAAACTTCTGGCTGGATATTGACCAAACTTGGCGGAATGATCCTTTAATATATAGTCCTCCAGATAATTGTCCAAATATTTGCAGAACATTAATTGCATAAACTTCTGGCTGGATATTGACCAAACTTGGCAGAATGATCCTTTAATATATAGTCCTCCAGATAATTGTCCAAATAGTCGCAGAACATTAATTGCATAATTATAGTTTAAATTAGCTAAAAATGAATTCTTGGAATGAAAACATTAAACGTATTCTTGTCTAAAACAGCATATCCTACAACCTTAATATTTGATAAGTACCATCATCTAGTAAGCCCCTCCTAAATTTGTTCACATAACTACCCTGGGGCATCGGTGAGCGATTCAGGACACCTTGGTCATCTTCATTCTGTACGTGTAGATAGCCCTACTGGATGCTGCTTACAAACATAAGCACAGAAAATTGGCCGTTTTAGCAGCGTGCAGTGACTCATTTGGTAGATTGTTAGCCTGGAAATCAAAAGGTTGCTAGTTTTATACTAACAGCCAGCAGTGTTATTGTGTTGTCCTTGAGCAAGACACTTTATCAACTGCTTAGTACTGGTTCAATCCAGGAAGACCCGTCCCGACAGGACTAAATTATGGTTGAATGGGAGGTTAAGATTAAAACAAAGTATCCGTTTTATTATGTTAGTTGCTATGTGAAATTAACTAATAAATAACATTTAAATATGGCTGGTTGGCACTCAATATTAAAAACTTATCAATTTAACCCTACTCAGGCTTTAAGTTAGCAGAAAATTTATTATCTTATTGCTCAACCAAAACATATGTTGTAAGTAATCAAAATAATTTTACGCTGAATTTTTGTCAATCTATACGTTGTTATTTACTTTGATATGTATTGGTTTAACCCTATTGGTTGATTGATGCTTAAATATTTATTTATCTGCAGAACCCACTGCCTTGTTGTCTCTTTCTTAGCTAGCAGTAGAATTAATCGTAGTAACTTAAAGAGTATTCCAGACTGGTTTTAGAGAAAGCAGGTTCTGATGCAGAGAAAATCAGCCCTGAGTAGACAAAGCTGAAAACAGCATATAACTACAAGGTATAAACCCTTCTTGAGTCATTTAAAAAAAACTAGGAGTGGGTAATTATAATAAATATCTGCAGTTACATTAAACACGGCATAGAATTACCTTTGTGGAACCTTGACCTTTGCAAAGGTCAAATTAGCAATCCAAACGTGTGTTGTTATCTACAAACCGTAGGTATTCATTGTCCCAAAAATTAACCACTTAATCTAATCTTAGGACCCATCAACACACCATAGGTAATCAGTGCGAAACATGTACCACCTAATGTGTTTCCAGAATTTAAGTGACCTCCCCCCCCCTTTTTTTTTAAACAGCTTTAAATTGAACCTAGACGAACGGCACTTAGCATGTAGATTTAAACGCACACCGCGTAACTAAAACTTATTTTTGGGAGACACCCTTATTTGTAAATGAAGCCCAAATTCCCTGTTTAAAAGAATAACTTAGTTGTTTTCCCTATGAAATTACCCATGTGTACCCCTATAGATACACCTGGTATATTGGATTGATATGATGATATATACTAGCCTACAGGAATATCTATATCCGCTGATTCAACGAAAATCTATTCCTCAAACCTTACTCGTCATCACCTTGACACACACACGCGCGCACAGGCGCAATTGTAAAAGTCTATATGGGTCCTAGACCCTGCCGTATTGAAAGCAGGTAAATATAAGGCTTAAGGATGAAACATGCATGTACATGTGGCACCTTCCATTTCAGTTCATCGACTCTTTTTGCCTACGAGGTAATTTGCCATGATTTTGTCGTCTGCTGATATTTTTTTTCAAAATCAGTTTTTTTTGTTGTTTTTATTCATTTTTTTTTTCGGTAATATCAGAAGAGTGTCAAGCAGTCTGGATCCAGATCATGCCAATCGGTCTAAATTGTTTGCAAAAGATATCAGCAGGTGACACTAGTAAGTAAATAGTTTATGACGACAATTCAAGCAAATTAGAGACTTGACGATAAAAAGCGAATCGGGGATATATACCCGACAAAAAAAGAAACGCACCACTTAGAAATGTTCGACTCTCAGGAAGATCACAAGTGATAGGCCAGATGTAAGGTAGTAGTTGATTCTAATCTTCAAGTTCGCGTTGTGTTTTTAAAGTCTCTTTAGAATTTCTTAGTTTTGTAAATTTCACCAACAACTTCCACAATTTTATAATTTTATTAAATCTTCCAAATGAAATACTTCTAGAAACTATCTATAACCCAAAGTTCCGAAATCTGAAGCTCTGCCACTGGGTTTCATCTTATATACCATGAAGTCACGTGATAGAAGCTGACCACAGCGCCACCTAATGACATCATCACTAACCAATCATATTTCAAGTTTACTATATAGCGCCCTCTACATAGGTAAGCTTCCATTTATATCAACCAATCAGAAGATACAAAAGTGACTCATAGTCACACCAGTTGCGCAATTCCCCAAAGGTCATATGATTAAATGTATTGCGCAATCCTGCCAATCAATGTCAGAATTGACACAATCTATTTATTGGGCTTATGTAATTTTACTAAACTAAGTAACATCTGTCATCATGACCTTTTGAAAGTGTTAAAACATCCCATCAGAATTGACAGGCTAATAAATATGACATTTGAGAAACAATAACAAACTGGTGTCAGAATTCCCTATAAAAACATAAACATGTCAATCACAGATGTCAACACCGCACCTGGCTGAACACCTGCGTCCTTCCCAAACCAAGTATTCACAAATATTGTAAATACCCACAGGCAATTCACAATTATTATGAACCCTCACAGACGAAACCAGTGGCTACTTTATACACGCCTAAACCTTAAGAGTTTGACTTAATTTTTCAATTAAGTGAAATTCTCCAAGCTCACCTCTCATACACCATATATACAAATAACATCCACACACACTCTCACACTCACTTACATACATACCGCAACATAAATAAAATACTAGCATGCACAAATCATCCTATAACTACTAAACATAATCAATACATATGCATCATCAAAGTACTATTTACAACAAACATCCGCATGTGACAGCGCACTCCAGAGAACCTTGTGTCCACTCAATGGTTGGCCACCCCATTGAGTGTGCAACTGTCCCAAACTCTCAAGAGCACACAGACGCCACAAGCAAATTTACAATCCAATTAATCCCAAGTGAATTCACAACATAATGTCAAATCTTAACTAATTATAATTACACATTATGAATCTCATGCACAATAGGGTCAACTGTCACTCCACTGCACCTTCCCGTCAAGTTAACATATACATGCCTCCCTACAGATTACAGAGACAGACATATGCATGCCAAGCTTTAACAATGGAGCACATCATGAAACAGCCCAATGTCTACAAAATGGTTGATCAGACCACAAAGCAGACAATTGCTTTGAAGACCCCACTATGCATAAAATCTCATATACAAAACCAAAAACATGCACCACACATATAATAATCCTATTCTCCGTCCATCAAGTAATACAGTCAATATACAATAAGGTTCATCTTCACTCCTCCGCGGCTAGTCTATCTGTATTGGATCATCCTGCTCCCCAGTTCCATGGTAAAATACAAAGTTATTATCCTCCTGTCCGTTACATTTAGTGTGTTCCTCCATAGGTGTATATTTCAAATGAATATTGTTTTCTGCTTGCAATTTCCAAATTATGGTGTCATCTAAACTCTGTTCAATTTCGTCCAAAAGTTTAATTGCTTTGCTGATATCCAGTATATAGAATTTTGTCTGCTGTCCAAAACACTCTTTTAGTTGCTGAATATTGTATAGCTTATCCATAACTGTATAATGTTAATTTAATTCTTTAGAATAACTGACTGATAAGTCTCAAATGTATAAAATCCAAAGTTTATTAGCTGTTGTTTACGAAAGCTCACTATGTATAAATGTCATCAATTGTTTGACATTTAAAGGTCACCTCTTCAAAGTTGTCAACAAAATCTTGATTTGACCTGTTATCTGTCATCACTTCGGAAACTGGTTAGATTTTAAAGGTCAATATGTTTCATGTTAACTCAATGATACTCGAAGCGAAAAGGTCCCTTACTGTATTCCTTCCTATGCATCTGAAAGTCTTATACATCCTTTTAATCAGTCTTTACAGTGCATATTTTGTACACATCATAGCTAGCATAGTTTTATCTTCACCAGCCACCAAACTCCCTATCAAATGACTGGACTTACACACCTTATCAATAACTATTTATATATCTTCATCTCTTCACCATGGCACTACCATGGACTCATAGTAAAGTTTCGTGTACACTTTAAGTCACAGTTCGTCTATGATATTCATGGCCATCTCTCTCTCTTTCAAACACAACTTATTTCTTCATATTCTCCAACGAAGCCAAAAACACCTTAGCTTCTTCTGGTCTGGTGCGGAAGAGGAGTACCTTCCCGATTTGCTCCTAACAATCTCATCATGCTCTGATGACACCAACCCATTCTCAACAACTGACAAGGAACTCGTCACAACATTCTTATTGCCACAACAATCAGCTAACCTCTTACCAAAATATACTTTCACCTTCTCATGAAAGCATTTCTTATACATGAAAAGCAGTATTAAAATAAAAATACACGTGCCAAAAATCATTACAACAAATGACCAAATAGAAATTGACCTGCTGTGAAGGGAAATTAGATGTAAAATTTTCCCAAAGAGAAAAGTGAGTTATATTTCTCAATTTAAACAGTGAACCCCAAGCATCGAGAATATGACCTCTAACCTTTTCTCACAACGTTGGGATAAACACAAATAACCATTTGAAGTCCCACAAGTCATATTCAATCTTATCACATCAAGGGGTGGATACACAACCTCATTATGAATGCCTGACTTATCTTGACAAACAATGGTAAATTACAACCATCAGAAGTTCCAATAATCCACACACCTGAGTGTACAAACTCTACAATTTGCAATCGAGGGTTCAGACACATTATGATCTCATGCATTACAAAACAAGAGGAACAGCTAATTGTCACCCTAAACAAAATAAGAATGCTTGACCACCTTGTAACCACCGTTACAACAACACTACATAAAATTCATAAATTGGTAGCGTAAACCACCTACCTAGCAACTTGCAAGTAAAATAACTTGAAGACTTTTACAGTAAAAGCCACATATACAAATTGCTCATACATCATGATCCCAAGCAAGTTCTCGTAATATTAACCAACTGTAAACTTGGGTCATCACCTCCTCATCCAAACGCAAGGAAAATCACCTTGCAAGCTATACAAAATAGCTTTTCTAAATCATCTAAGACCTTAAGTCTTTCCACAACTCTAATCAATATCCAAAAATCATAGTCATTATATTCAATCCAATCATTTCAAGACTCTAACAACCTGAATTTTGGTCTAACAAAACTAAAAACCAAATCACTGCTGTGAATCTTATCCATTTAAAATCCATCTTCTCAATAAAAATACAAAATACAAAAATATCTATTTATCAGTTTTAAAAAACCCTCAGAAATCTATCAGACAATGAAGCAGTGTGAATATCAGAATTTCCCATGAGTTAGGGAAACACAAAACACCCTTACAACCCAAAATTCATACACACATGGATCACAGTCTGATCCACAATGAAGACCTTATAAAAATAATAAAAAAAATCTTCCCTTTTAATTTGATACAATACTGAAAATTTTCCAAATAAATTATTTAGTTTCTCAAACACCTTATTAATTACATAACCATTAAATTCTGATTTACAAAAACATGACACAAGCTCTACCAAAATGCTAATGTCTTCATCATCATCCAGATACATACCAAATGGTACCACACATAAAAATAAAAGGGGAGAAGGGCAAAGCTCTTCTATTAACACCCCAATGCCATATATAATATGACAAACACCCGAATGATGCCTGAGGACATTCTCAATCTATTAAACCACCTCACATTTTTACACTCGTAAAACCTTCAACATTTTCAGAAGCCTTTCAAAATTAGCTTGTCTTTAAAAAGAAAAAAAATCATTTTTTATACTCTCTCAAATAAATCTTAAACATGAATTAAAACTATTGCGTTTAAAACAAAAATTAATGTGATACATTAAAACCCAATCAATTCAAACTAAATAAACGTAAAGCAAAACTGCACTAAAATGTCAACGTCTTCATCATAATTCAGAAACGTACCACAAGGTACCACAAATACAAAATAAAGGGGAGAAGAATAACTCTTCCATAACACCCCACGTCACCCACAATATGACAAAACATCTGATTTATGCCTGAAGACACTTCCACATCAAAGAATTATTACTGAAATCCTTAACAAATTTAGAAAACTCTTCAAACTAATATAGCCAAGTCCGTAATTTCCATAAAATTATAATCTTTCTCCTATAAATTTTTCATTACAAAAAATAAAAATGCAGAAATAAAAACTAAAATAAAAAGAAACTTTATTTCCATATCTACATTAAAATCTACCAACAAAAGTCTGTCTCAAACAATAAGCCAACAGAGTGCCAAGTTTCATTTGAATTACCCAATCTCTGAAACACTTTGGATTATAATCAAAACATTGCACAGTCTGTGAGATAGTCTGTGCATAAAATGCAAATGAGACCTCGGTTATTTCCCTATCCAAATGCTTAAACACATTCTCTGCACCTGCGTCATTCAAAACTGCCATAGTAATTGATTTTAAAAATGGTTAGCTGACTGTTACTTAAATAAGAATAAAATGACAAGTCCTACCGTTTCAAGAAAAATCCACCAATCACTAGTTAACTATTTCTTCAATCACAATCTATTCACAAACTGTTGTTCTTCACAATGTGTCCACGAAAACAAAGTTCGATATCCTGGTCTAGTAGGCACCAAAAACGTCCCAGATGTAAGGTAGTAGTTGATTCTAATCTTCAAGTTCGCGTTGTGTTTTTAAAGTCTCTTTAGAATTTCTTAGTTTTGTAAATTTCACCAACAACTTCCACAATTTTATAATTTTATTAAATCTTCCAAATAAAATACTTCTAGAAACTATCTATAACCCAAAGTTCCGAAATCTGAAGCTCTGCCACTGGGTTTCATCTTATATACCATGAAGTCACGTGATAGAAGCTGACCACAGCGCCACCTAATGACATCATCACTAACCAATCATATTTCAAGTTTACTATATAGCGCCCTCTACATAGGTAAGCTTCCATTTATATCAACCAATCAGAAGATACAAAAGTGACTCATAGTCACACCAGTTGCGCAATTCCCCAAAGGTCATATGATTAAATGTATTGCGCAATCCTGCCAATCAATGTCAGAATTGACACAATCTATTTATTGGGCTTATGTAATTTTACTAAACTAAGTAACATCTGTCATCATGACCTTTTGAAAGTGTTAAAACATCCCATCAGAATTGACAGGCTAATAAATATGACATTTGAGAAACAATAACAAACTGGTGTCAGAATTCCCTATAAAAACATAAACATGTCAATCACAGATGTCAACACCGCACCTGGCTGAACACCTGCGTCCTTCCCAAACCAAGTATTCACAAATATTGTAAATACCCACAGGCAATTCACAATTATTATGAACCCTCACAGACGAAACCAGTGGCTACTTTATACAAATTACTTTATATG
>OZ026527.1:87004247-87047247 GCA_964019695.1 Loripinus fragilis | reverse complement strand
TTGATGAGATGGTAGGGGCCTGATGCTTTGGCTGTTGTCAGGCCCACCAGGGTTTACCTGTTGGATTTCTTTTGCTGCGGTATTCAATTTTATGTACTGTTGAGTCCTTATCTTTGCTTTATCTCCTTTTTATATCTTGATATCTATGTTCTAGGGGATGATGCATGGATAAGATAGGGGTCTTTCATGCAAACCAAACATCTATGTGTCTTGATCCACATCTGAACTAAGGGTGAGGATGGCGCTGTGAAACCGGTTTAAGCCTTCCAGTAAAACATTTGTGTTATTTATGTCTTGTGATTGTCATGCTTTTGCGTCTGTTCATTGCTGCCTTGTGGTCACCTGCTGGGAAAGGGCTGACCTCTTGGCTCTTGTTTGTGATGTTTATTGTGGTTTTGTTCCTTTCCCATGTGGTATCCTGGGTCAGGTGTGGTACTTGATTGTATCGATTCCTGATCCCTTGCCATCTTTCTTTTACTATCCTAACTTTCTCACTTAAAATGTCATTTATGCAATAAAATCATAAAAAAAATTCCCTGCTCGCTTTGCTCGCGTAGATTTCTCAATAATTAAACTTGTTTTTTGGTAAATGACCACTAAATTTCTCACTTTGAAGTTTTCAGCTGCAAAAGTCATTCTATTTTTGGATAATTTTATTGTCACCACTTTTATCCTGCTTATTTTGATATATTATCATTAATTTAATGACTCATTGTTATGAATTATTCGTTTGAAAAAACCCTACTTTCCCTACCTTTAACATTGGATAATCCCTACTTTTTCAAAAAATTTATCCTTACTTTTTCCCTACTATTTTGTGGAAGGGCACTTGAAAGCCTGAATAAAAGTTAATCAAAATACATCATCATAAAACTTTTGGAGCCATTTCAATTCAATCATCCAGGTAGTATGGTGTTTCTGAATTTAAAATTGGCCATATAAATGACCTATTCGGCTAGTTATTTGGGAAAAGAATATATTATTGAAAGAAATATTGAAAGAAATATTGAAAAGTTAAAAGAAAGACATGTTCTAATAACAGTTAGTCACAATTATGCTCATTGTGGTAAAGAATACTGATGATGCTGCGAAGAGGGGAGTTTGGATGCCGCGCGTTAAATGATCATGGAAATTACATTATTGATCATGGAAAAATCATGGAAAAATCATGGAATTTTGTTTTTGAATTTCTGTGGGAACCCTGATATAAATATCATTAATTTACTAAACATACTTAGCGAATGTGAAGGTCAGGTGTCCAAAAAAGAAAGGGTACATTTGATTGAACATTTTATGCAAGAAATGGTAAGTCAGCTTGCTTTAGAAAACACTTTATAGAAATGGTTCACTAACTACCGATGGTTCACCAATACCTGAACCCGCTCTATTTTTCATTTTTATTCAAATAATGAATCAAATTCTGTAAGCAAACAGTGGAGACTTCTGCTTTGTCTGATCAGGGTCTGCACTGTTTACACATGTCCCACAAAAAGGACGCTACGCTAAATGGGTTAAAGGCTTTAGATGGCTTAGGGTATAGGGGACTTTCACTGTCATTATACCTATGGTCGAAATAATTTTACATCATGAAGTAAGCCATTAGTTTAAAAAAAGTCTTCCTCTTCGGTCACATAAATATGGTTTGTCTACAATATTATCCATATTTGTGTCACTAGAGACACTTACTTCGGTTACAATCGTCTTTCAAAACCCACAATTGATCCATTTTCCAGCCATGTACAACATATGTTTTGGTTGAGAAATAAGAAAATTCTATTTTGGTATGCAATCTTAACTAAAGGCCTAGAAATGTTTCAGGGTTTCTCCTAATCTTAACACTGTTTCCTTATGTAATGCCCTTTGTCAAAATTGCCAAAACTTGTTCTGCTCCACTCAACAAGATGATTTCCAGAGCAGAAGATACGTCTCAAAACTGAGATGAATCCATAGCTCCAGATAAGGATTGGAAGCAATTGGGTATTTACCCACCTCTTTTTGGCTTAATTGGGTATCTCAAATTTTAAATTGGGTATTTTAAGTTATTGTATTGTGTATCCATCTGAAAGCAAATAATCAATGAAACCGGGCCTGTGCTAGTTTCTCCTGATTTTTTTTGTTTACTTTCTGTTTTACTCTCAGAAACCCACTGCCAATACTGCTTTAGTACACCTGAGACCGCTATTTCCGACATTTCGAAAATCCAACGTATTTATCAAGTCATATATCTATGATTCATCAAACCTTCAACGCGGAATTAAAGTTGAGTTACTACTGTACGAAACAATATTATTTGATTGCTTTTTCGCCCATGTTTCGCCATTGTTATCGTAAAGTGAGATGAATGTCGTTATTGTGTAAATATTGGGTACCGCTAAACAGCGATAAGAATGTTCCTGGACAGGTTTACAATTTAATATACTAGATTTCTCACCATGCCGTGTATAAATGTGTACCCGACAATTGCCAATGTTGTATACAAAAACGGCAATCGCAAAGCGTCATACGCTATGAAAAAGTTCGGAATTGAGTATCAAGAATTTTTATTGCGTTTTTGTACGTACAGAAAGTAATTTAATTGTATTTTGGGGTCCAAGCAATTGCGTAAATACGCAATACGCAGCCTTATCTTGGGCTATGTGAATCATCAAGGAATATGAAAATTTTTCGGCATCATTAGTAGCTAAGGATTGTACTAACCCTTTGTATACTAATGGATTATTCCCTCTGGTTTGATACAATAAACTTGGGATAGTACATATCTAGGGGTGTCAGGTTACAATTAAAAAAAAATGTATTCTTTTATCTGAAGATCTGTTTTACCTTTACAAACAGTGTAGATCCTGATGAAATGCAGCATTATGCTGCAATTCATCTCAGGGATTTTCCTACCTTTCTATAGTTGGGGCCAGGGGCCTGTTGAATTTGGGAAAATAGCATTTGTGCCATCAAAACTTGTGAAAAGTTTATTCTGTCTAAATGAACAAGATCTCTATATCAAATAACAAATTATCAGTGTAAAGCTTTTCATGATGTATTGGTCTTTATAATTATTATATGAATATTTGCATCAAATTTTCACCAAAATGGAGATTGGGAATTTTATTCATCATTTTGGGAAGTTTTTGCTCAATTTTCAATTGGGAAGGGGCCGATATTCGCCCCAAATTTGGCAAAGGAAAATCCATGCTTCTGGGTCTTAACAGTTTGCAAAAGGACCCATTTAGTGATTTTCCGAATACAAAGGGTTAATGACATCAAATAATTATCATAAATATTCGTATCAGATGAAAAGTTCTCATTTTTAAAGGAAAAAGTCACTCAAATTAATTCTATTATAAAAAGACAGTTTAATGATGAATCTAAAATAAAAATTTTGAACACTTTTGTCTTTCTGTGCTATAAAGGCTGGAATTCTCAAAATGCTTTTCCAAAAAGCAAAAAGTACTGTTTGTCTAGGCCTTTCTGGCAGGTGACTAATGTACAGTAAAACCCGTGTAAAACGGCCACTCAAAAATAGACAAAACAAAGATCTTAATGACAAATGGTAGCTTAATGAAAGTCAAAAGCATTCTGCAATACTTTTGACCTCCATTAAGCGATACTTGGTCTTGAAAACCAATTTTTGGTCTTTTTGTGAGTGGCCGTTTTACACAGGTTTTACTGTAGTGTACACGATTATAAAATGTCAGCGTTAATCTTTTTTTTTTAACAGCAACATTTCATGCTTTGCTGAAGTGCTAGTGGCTCAAGTATGCCTAGAACGATGTGAACTGGCTATTCCTGAAGTCTACAAGAAAGTACCAGTTCTAGCAGCTGCCAAATTGATCAACCAGACACTCCTGCCCACTGTGTTTGAATGGGGAGATGTAAGTTCTATTAATATACCCTTATATTTTTAGGAAGACAAGTCAGACCCCCACCCTCAGAACTCTGGTCTGTTTAAAATGGATATGGTTTATGATAATGATATACTGGAAATCTGCAGAGGTGTACATTGATGATAAGTGGTATCCCAGATAAAATATGGCAGAATGCATGTCGCTGGCATAATTTATTGGAGTTACAGCCCTTTGATAAAATCTTTTCCCCTTGAATTCTCAGCAACTACTGACAGGATCTCGAAGGAATTTCTTGACAAGCTTTAGTATGAAGAGTTGAGAAGCCCACAACTCTAGATAATTGGGGTATTTAAATTTGTATTTCTAAACAAAAACATTTTTGATCCAGTTAATGAGATTTATACACTTCTTATAATTTAGTGCACGGACATGTGTACTCCCGTGGGATGTTTTTGAAGAAAGCAAACCACTATGATAACTTTGATTGTTATACCCTAGGCAATGCAAAAACGGTTGTTGGCACTTCTGAAAATGTGGCAGAGCCAGATTATGACGTCATCAAAATGGCAGCCATCTTGAATTTAGATACAAATCTACTTTGCTTCATAATATCCATAATAGTGGGTCGTTTTCAAATATTTAGGTATCAAAATGTTCAAAATGATAAGTACTGTCTACTCACATCTAAGAAAAATGGCTGAGCTTAATGATGACGCCACCAAAATGGCTGACATCTTGAATTTGAATGAAAATCTACTTTGTATTATACTATTATTAATACTGGGTCATTTTGAAAACTGATAAATCAATTTGTTTAATGTGATCACTGACATCTATTCACCTCTAAAATATGGCAGAGCCTTGTTATGACGTCATCAAAATGGCAGCCATATTTTATTTTGTTGAAAATCTACCTTGCCGTACAGCATTTTAAACAGGGTCAATATTTAAAGCTGGCACAACATAATGTTCAGAGGGTTATCTATTAGTGTCAACGCAATATTAATATACGCTGGTGATATGTAATAGAACAAGAATTATTACTTATCATCAGTTACAGAGTCCTCATCCATTCTTTGATCATCTAGCATAAGATTGTTACAAGATTCGTCCTCAGTTTCACAAGTACAAAATTCAGTACAAAATAGTTTGTTGCTCTTGCATTTGCATCTTAGTGTTGTGTATTTTGTTTTTTATGTACAGCAACATTTCACTAGTTTCAATATTACCCCAGGAACTGGATCCATGGTAGTCATTACAGGAGAGAATCCCCCAGCATTCATCTCTCCAACCATACTCTGATGGTGATGGAAATTCTGATTAGCAACAGTGTCATTATACGAGACATTACATTGTAAGTGTGCTCTTTTGATAGCCCTTTGTTGGTGGTAGCCTCTCAGATTCAGTTTGCTTACGTTGCAAAAATCCATCGCCTTAACTCATTGACAGTAACTTTAGGTCTTTTCTGGCTTATAAAGCAGACAAACATAGTGTTGAAGTTGTCTTACACTGGGGTCTTCAAGAACTGCCTGCTTGCCAAGATCAGAAAAAAACCTGTTAATTCCTATATCACAATCCTTAAATGCTTTTCAAAAAGACAAATTTCCGTGACATGCTACTCTTCCAGTGATATCAGCACCAGAAAATGAATGAAGACCGGGGAGAGACTGAGTGTTCAAGTCCCTAAGAGCTAATTAGATTGGCCTAAGTAAATTTTTCCTCCGTCTGTTCCCGGTGCCTGTCACAAAAATAGTCTCCATCGGTATTTCTGGATATCTTCTTAGTCAAAGAACAAATATATCTGTGTCCAGTGAAAAAAATCTATTCTTTAACACAATTTTGACTTGCATCAACGGCATGGAGTTACTTCTGCTGAGATGGTTTATATCCCATCCCTATGTGATGTCTCTGCTTTATTTTGCCATGCAACGGTATACAACTTGTTCTCTTTTGAGAATTCCAGCAATTCTTTTGACAAAAATACTGTAAACTCACCCTTTTTTGCTGAGTGGGATAACAGTTTCTTCAGTGGAACATTTGAAATATTTGTAGTGTATGTGCTGTGTTATGCCACAGGGTAAGAATAACCATAAGGTAAGTGAGTATGATCAGGAAATACCACAATCGCACACTGCAGTCCAACCCACGGCACCGTCAAGAATAGCCACAGAACATTTACATAAACAATACATCTGTAAGACAATAATAGCAAAGCAACCAGTTTTCTCTTCCTCTTTGAGATAATTGCAAAACTAGAACGGACACAAAGTAATGCATAACAAAACAAAAATAAACACAGAACTCCCACAATCAATGGGAAGTACATTAAACAATATATCAACAACAACAGAACCACCGCCTAAGAACGGACAACAGCCTAAGCCACGGGGAGGGGGGCTTAAATACATTTTACAGGCGCCAAACTTTCTCTCTAGAAACCGCAAATGCCTTGGTGCTGACTTATGTTGTTTTGGAATGTCATACCTGTCAAACTCAATATGTAATTCATCATATTATCTTTTTATAAATACAATGAAATGAGCTTGCAGATCTTTGTACGTCTTAATCCAGCTAGATTTGTCCATTGACTAAACGTCTACCATAGTATCAATTATCTCAAAACATTTGTTTGGTTGCGGTATATCAGGAGGTGCAACATCAGAGATATCTGCACTATACATCTAATATGTCCATTAATTTACTCTTGACAGAGCAGTGCAGCATTGTGTCGTCTGCAGCAAACAGTGATCTTGGCACTATAGACAGTTCATAAGTACTTAAGCACTCCTGAAGATGTATATCAGTGCGAGACTTTGCAACAATTCTAGCAAATAACCCTCTGTCTTCTTTTAATTCTAAAACTTTATTGATTTTGCTACATGTGCATTTTTAAAGATGCGGACCAAGTTTGAAGCCAAACCTTTTGCATTGTTGCCCAAATGTTAGCCTGTTCCGTTTTGATACGTTCTTGAATAAAGGAGGGTCTGGATGGGGTATAATGATTAGTGAATAATGGCCTGTTTTTATAATGAATAGTGAATAATGAGCCAAAAAAATAATGAATAGAGAATAATGAGGGCCTAAAATTAATGAATTATCCTATTTTTTAATGAATTGAAGAAAAAATTAATGAATAGTGAATAATTAGATTTCTCTGCCACCCTTCTTACCTTTAACGAATAATTGGTCTTATTTTAATGAATAACCCCAAATTTTAATTGAGATGAATAATTGGCTAAATTTTTAATGAATAGTGAATACCAGACCCCCCATCCAGACCCTCATAAAGGTTTCCATCTTTGCAACCCCAACTTCTTCAATAAAGCATATATCCTGTTTGATTTTCTCTAGCATTACAGCTTTTGTAACCAGATTTATTACACCATTGTTGATAGTTAAATGGAGTTATAAATCCTTCTATTGTGCTTACAGGATTCTGAGCATTCTTTGTTTGCTATAGCTAATGGTGGCGTTCTCTTGCTGCCTCTGAATCTCTAGTCATTTCCTTGGCTTCTTCTGTCAACCGTACAAGACCGGCTGAGATCATGAAGAATCGATCGATTTATTGCATTTTCATTCAGTGTTATGCCAATAAGGCATCCAGTCACGTCCATCCATCTGTTGATTTGTTCAAAAGCATGATCTGGTCATATAACACATTAGGGGATGGTGTTTTTATTTACAACACGATTTCAATTGCTGAATTATGGCCACTTTTCTGGCTATGTTCTTTCAAGCTGTGGTATCTCTGCTAGATATATGGGAATTATCCTGGCATAATTGAGCTTATCCAGTGCGAAAAAGCAGAGAGATGCAATGCCCAATTACCAGTCCGTACAGCTCTAATATACCAACACATAACTCCAACCATATGCATATACTGCCTGATCGCTTCACTTGGGGATGTGACTCAAATTCCTTCATCTTCTAAAGTACGTTATACGATTCAAGATGAGGACTTTTAACGCCATTAGCAGCCCAAATATTGTGGTATATCGTTTGTAATGACGACATGCTCAAAATAAACTGGTCAAAATAAGCTAAGCCCCATAGAGATAATGTTAAATTCCTGAAGTTTAGTTGTTTATTTCAAAAAAGACAATCGAAAACTCTTAACTCAAATCAAGTTAGACAACACTATCCTATTAGGTGTAATTACACAAAGTTTCAATTGAAAATATCGATTGTTTCTTTTTTATATGTGCTTAATTTTCCAAGAGTACCCATATTTTTACCAATTTTACTATAGGAACGATAGGTAACAAAAAGGTACATTTATTGAAAAATTGTGAAGCATTGCTTTTCCTCGTTGCAAACGTAATATTACATGTATACATGCGAGGAACAGCAATTATAATACTGAGTAACAGATAGCTTGACTCTCAGGGACAATGCGCTTGTCTGTAACGACAGGCACTCTCGTGCATTGTATTTTCATTGTTAATATATCTGCAACTGAAAAAATAGCCCCTTAGTTCTAACAAGAAACTGATTGCTATTGTGTTTGCCATTCTTTCTCATTATACATTTTACAGAATTATAATGACAATTTTCAATTAAAAAATGTGTTGTGTGTTTAGTGACTTAGTTGTATGAGTGCTTTGATTATGCACCTGTTTATTCTAATAATGTTCAGCTCGTAGATGAACGCACCGCACCTATCATAGTTTTCTCTTCGATTAAAATGACTGCTTACAAAGTTAAATTTATCCTTTTATTTGCCCAAATTTTGTTCCCAAGAGTGACACTGTCCAACTCCTGATTTGCAGTACTCCTAGACAAATGCCTAGGTTATTTCAATTAGAAATATACACACACGTATCATTTGTGTACTCTATACCGTTCTTTGTGTCTTTTATGCAATAGCAACTTTTGACTGAGGTAGAACCGACAACGAAATCTCTTATGCTTACAATAATGATGAATTAAGCTTTTGACAGGCGCCATATTGACGACGTCATAACTGGTGTCTGCCACGATTCCAAGGCTGCCAACAACCATTTTCGTCCTCACCATACATACCAAAAACAAAATATAATAGTCGTTTGCTTTCTTCAAAAAAATCCCACGGGACCTAAAAACACGACATAAGTCCGTGCACTAATTCTTATGACAGCAATTTAGTGGGCACAGAAGTATAAAATTTGACATTTGAGCGGTGACATGTGATTTCCAATAATGTGGCATTTTGACAAGTGTAGACTCAGACGAGCCTGTGAAGCCTCCTTTTAAGCTTAGAAACTCTAAACGATGTTTGGTCAGTAGCTTAATAGTCATAGAATATTCAAGCGACTAGCAAAGGCTCTGATCAGACTGCGTATATGCGCAGGCTGGTCTGAGCCTTTGCTGGTTGCACATACCACATGAATAGAAATCTCATTCCGCTGTTCATCTCCAGGTCATTACATTGTGTGGGGGAGCAGTGAAGACTCCAGCTAAACTTGTACTTGCCCAGACATGTCTTAGCTTTTGCTACTTGCATATGTCTTCAATACCAAAATCTCTTGAACTGGTTCATTTATTACTGGAACTTATTTTGCTGACCTTGATCAAATTGCAATGTTACCCAGAAGTGGGTGGGGGACATATGTTTTTATGCCCCCAACTTTGGAAAAGTTGAAGGGGCATATTGCTTTTGGCTTGTCCGTGTGTCCGTCCTTCAATCCGCACTCACAAATGGACCCTTGTTGGGTACTTTAAATTTTCGAAATTGCACTGTAAATACCCAAGAAGTATCCAACTGTAAGAGTGTTCTTCCTTCTGTCCGTCCTTCTGTCCATCCGTGCCTCCGTTCAAAATTTATTAAGATACATTTTTGAAATTTCATATATGGATTCCTCATCAAAAAATAATTGACACTTATTTTTTTAAGTCTGGTTTTCATAAAGCTCCATTTTTGTGTGTAAATATTATTCAGCCTGTTGGAGACGACACAGAGGACTGTAGAATGGAGCTGGAACCCAGATGTGGAGTGCTGGAACCCAGAGAGGAGAAATCAATTACTGTACACTTTATAGCTAACAGAACGGTAGGTGTACATGTCATGTAGAGATCAACCGTTATAACACTTCTTCTGAACTTGGATGTATCCAAAAGTAAGTGAGTATGATCAGGAAAAACCACAATCACACACTGCAGACCAACCCAAGGCACCGTGAGGAAGAGCCACAGAACATTTATAGTAACGATACATCTGTAAGACAATAATAGCAAAGCAACCAGCTTTCTCTTCTCCTTCAAGATGATTGCAAAACTAGAATGGACACAAAGTAATGCATAACAAAACAAATACAAACACAGAACTCCCACAAACAATGGGAAGTACATTAAACAATAGATCAACAACAACAGAACCACCACCTTAGAATGGACAGCAGCCTAAGCCACTAGGGGGCTTAAATGCATTTTACTAGCGCTAAATCATGGCCCTAGATTCTGTTGTTGTTAAAACATAGAATTGTTTAGCTCACATTGAGGCTTTTAAACTAATGCAATGTATCATCACAGAGAAACAATCAAATCAAATTAACACATTATGATGATACAAAGAAAAGGGCTGTTTTGGGTCTTTAATATATAGATGAATTTAAATGAGTGCTCATGTATTATTCAATTTATTAAATAAGTTGAGGTAAAAAGATAAAATTCTAAGCTCTGATGAGCACTTTATCACTTTTCTGTGGTGAGTTTGATAAATTAAATACTACAGGAGCATGGATGTTATAGTCAAGGAGCTAGATTTTTGAAATTTGACTTGGCACAATCGTCCAGCCAGAAATGGTTTGACTTAAGAAATAGGTAGAACTACCCTTCTACAACATTTCTAGGCACGTCGTACAGTCAAATTGTGGTAGCAGTTTTCCAGGAGGAGTCTTTTTGTACACCTACCCCATTTTTACTTTAAAAACAGAATGGCGACATTTGAGTAAGAAATGGTATCCTGGTTGTATCCAGATGGTGCATACCGTCGTTATTTACTGCCCAAACCTCGGTTAGGACCTAAACAATTATGAAAATAAATTGTTTGCATCCAGAAGCACAACTTTTATGTTATAACTGTCACTTACGTTATATCTTCAATTACGCCTTATAAAATCAATTAATTTTGGTTAAAGTTTAATTTTATAAGTTCGATAATGGGTTTATACGTTTTACATACCATGTTTGGAAAAGAAAATTACCTGACTGTTTCAAAACTGCAAACATCTTGTTTTTATCATAATTAATTGAAGAATTATAAGCTGCTGAATATGATAACCCCCCCAAAAAATGGTGAATATGGTTAGAACCATTTTACTTTGCAAGTTAGCATGCAATACCATCTGCTGACTTTTTAAACCATAATTGAGCATTCTATCGACACACAATAGTAAAAAGCTATACTTAACTGCGTTTCTGGTGTAAAGTTCCATATTTAATGCTTGTTTGACAATAAGTAACGTACATTACAAACTTTAAAACTTCCTATATATATTGCTAAATACCTTTTATTATATGTCATATGGTATTATATTTATTTTTAAACCTGTTTTGTTTTAAATTTATAACAAGACAGCAGTTTGTTCTAAAATATTTATCAGTTTTTATTAAGTTACTATATCTATAAACAATTATATTTGCAATAAAGATTTTTTTTTAATTTTCATCTCCACGAAATATCATTTTGATTTGTCTAAAGTTAAAGATTCTAAAACACATACACAAAGAAATAGACAGCTCTTTATTATTATGAGAATACATTCCATTTCTGTCAAATTTATCAAAGTAACATATGTAACCATTTCAAATATCATAAGCTCCTATGTTTGTCCTAAATATTATCAAAGACAGTATATACGATTGGGCCCTGAAAAGCTAAAATATTAAGGATGTAGAATTTCGTAATATTTATTGCAGAAAAAAACCAACACAACTAATTTTAATTGAATGAAATCTCAGCAGTCATTTGAAAATATTTTATGTACCCAGTTTACTATTGTAAACATTATGCAAACAAAGTCACTAACATAATAATCGTAGGTTAGCTCCTTGTATAATACCTAGGTTAATTTCCCATAGACAAAAATGCAAATTACTAAATGTTTAGAGAGATGATAATATAATTATACTATTTTTCTTTGCTTACATTCCAGACAAAATCAAGAACCTAAGAGTTGGTAGGATAATTTTTTTATATATTACAATAGAGGTTATACATGTCTGTAATCAGTTATTTGTTAAAGATAATCTCTAAAAATAAAATTGCATACTGACATTTATATGCATATGCAGGTGATGACACATTACTTGTTTCAGCTTTTAAATAGAGTTTAGTTTATTTTCAGCATACCTTTTATAGTTTATTTAATGAAACTGTTCATTTGCTAAACTAATATCACTTTATAAGGAGAGGTTTTATATTGAAGAAACATTTCCCTGAAAATGGATAAAATCAGTTATAATGGATGACAACGATCTCATGTGATATGATCATATCCAAGGAACACATGTTAATTGCTGCTTAAGAAACTATTTTAACACATATGACATTTTCAGTCAAGAGTTATGTCAGGCTGAATAAGACATTGTGACACTCAGTTAGAGTAAAATATATTTTAAAATGTTCTTTAAGATATTGGATGGAAAAAAAAATAAATTTAAAAACATGCAGTCATTATATCTTACTCCGTTTTAGCAATCAATGCTCAAATAACTCATGGTAATTTTCATTATACAGAATGTGGCATGGTCAAATTATTACATGAGTCTTGTAAATATAATTCTTGATAACAAAGCGCTATATGAATATAAACATAAGCATGAAATCAACACAGCTTTTTCTAGAATTATCTTGCTTCTTCAGACAGAAAAAAATGTATTACACATGAATATGAACTTATATGAAAGCACAAAACAGGTTGAGGGTAGTGATTTATAGAGACAAACAAAGAGTCAATTGTTCTTACAAACACTTTGTGCAGTAGTCTTTGCCACCAATGGAAGACTTAAATGCAATGCATAGAAAGGATGCATGAAAGTATGTAATATATACTTTAATATAATGCATGTCATATTTGCAATGCTT
The DNA here is from genome assembly GCA_964019695.1 of Loripinus fragilis. Taxonomy (NCBI): domain Eukaryota; kingdom Metazoa; phylum Mollusca; class Bivalvia; order Lucinida; family Lucinidae; genus Loripinus; species Loripinus fragilis. The sequence continues at coordinate 87,034,344 of OZ026527.1, read as the reverse complement.
CCTTCCAAAAGAAATCATACTCCTATTTCTTTTAAAGTAAAGTATAAATCTTAGAGGTTGATAAAGCAGTGCCTCTATTGTTGTATATGTTATGTGATATAATATACAGTATTTTGAATATCTTATCTTCGATATGATCTTTGACAGTAGCTCAAGTGTGAATTTCGTTGCAATAAAATAAAAAAAATGCTGATCTCTCTTAAGTAATTAAACATACTCTATTAAAGATTTGAAGCACCGTATGTGATTATGGTACCTACCTTACATGGGAAAATGCACCGTCTAATCCCCCATGCTGATGCAGTGGGGCTAGCATTTGTCTTCATCTACATATACAAGCAGCAAAGACTCTGATGTGTCTAATGACACATTTTTACATGCTCGCATGAGCCTTCATTGCTGAACTAAAATCAAATGTGCTTGCTTATTTGATATTTTATTTACGTTACTATTTATCATCAATTTAGTTTGATTTGGAACATACGAAGGACTAATGGGATGCCATTCTTTCATCAATGATTATGTCCTCATTCGACATACTGAATATCGTAATGATTTTATACGAACAAATTCGATCTTTAGACTAAGCCTAATTGATAGAAATAATGCAAAACCAAATTTCCAATAATTTATTTGAGTCCATTCATTTTGCAACAGCTACAATATAATCTTTACAATACAAGAGAGCTGTTCTTAGTGATAAGAATTGACCTCTAAAATGGATAACCATAATGAACCTTGGAAAAAATCCTGTTTCAATGCTCTATAACATTGCAGAACCAGACAAAGCGTATGATAAATGTCACCATCTCCTTAACCCTTTTAAATCGAATGAAACTTCACACTTTTATCAGATGGACCAGTCCATTTTCGTCTTCAGGGTTGCTGGGTGTTGTTTTTCATTATTATTCAAATTTAGATAGAACATCTGTAAGCAAACAGTAGAGAACCTGATGAGACATTGTAGTCTGTGGCGTCTGATCTTGGTCTGTACTATTTGTCTATGTCCCACAAAAAGAACGCTAGTCTAATATGGGTTAAATACTTTTGTTGTATATATTACTCTCATCAGTTATATTTTTCTTCCTCTTACTGGATAATGATTGGATATAGAGCAGTTTTAACCATATGAATAGGCATGACGTTTGCCATATGTGGGACAGAAACCATTACGATTAAAACACTTTTACTATGTCAAGGATTAACCTTTGCTTTAATGTTTCGTTTCTCGATTTCAACCAATATTGTAAATAAAAAAGGTAATTTTATGAATTAAGTGTAAGTTTTCCCCAAAGCATAGCTATCAATATAGTAATTGTTGTCAATAGCTGACAAGCTATAATCGCATGCATTTTGGTGGCTTATACAATTGGTGATATAGTGCTGTCATTTTATTAAATATTGTATTTGCCAGAAAGTAACATATATAACTGTAATAACAGGTGCGAAAATTAGCTTAAAATCATATTGCTAGTAATTTTCGTTCAAATAAAAGTTAATATTGATACGTTAGAATAAGAAATAACTGGATATTAACACTATAGGAATTCCTATTATTTTAGGGTAATGTAGTGAATTTGGCTATTGCAGGGTAACCCCTTATCCGCTGAAAAACTAATGCACTTCATTATGTGGCTAATATAATCTGGTTTTAGAAATTTACAGTCTACAAACCTCAATTTGTGGAGGTCATTTGGTAGCCCATAATCTAATGATATTACTGCATTAAATAGAAATACATTTGAAAGTAAGTAACGTATATAACTGTCATATCACGTTGTATAATGGTTAAACACATACTGGCTGTTTGCTGCATTTCATTTTATGATTTTAAGGCTATCGTCATGTCCATATATAAGAATTTAGTGTAAGTTAGAGATACAATATATTGCAGCAGAGAATGTACACTGAAAGTTGTATAATACCCGCATTCCTGAATGGTCATTTCAGGTGGAATGTTCTTTCTTTGATTTGTAACAAATGTAAAACATGACAAACATACCATAAGAATTATGTTTAAATATGATTATAAATATGCTATTTTACTTGATAAATTAAGAAATGGGGAAGATTTCATTTCTTTTTGAATTTGGATACATTATATTCAGGGGGGTGGGGTAAATCACCTTTTCCGTTGGACACTTTCACGTCTTATATACCAAATATACAAAAAATTTATATTGCTTTACTTTCGTATGCCATTGTATACATGCAATGTATAAATTTAAAGGGAAATATGCTGAATAGGATGCAATGGTTGAACGTGAGGTGTGTTTTCCTCTCAATTTACGTAAGCCTCATTTAGCGTAGGGTACGTTCAAAGATGACGTCATACAGCAAAACTGCTACCACAATTTAACTGTACGGCGTACCTAGGAGTATTGCAGAAGACCCCAGGATTACATTTCTGCAGTCAAACCTTTTCTGGCAGGTAAGTTGTGCCAAGTCAAAAACTAAGGCATGTACAGAAATCAGCGCCTGGACTATTAGATTCTATTTATCGTACAGTACAATTACTTTGAAATCACATATTTTGTTTGAAAACTTAAAGGTTTTACGTATATGAGACGCTTTTATGGACATTATTACATAATGTTATGGCACATCAAATCATTATGAGTCCTCTCTTATGGGAGAGCAGTGGCTCAGTGGTAGAGTGCTTCTATCAGGACCAAGGGGTCACGGGTTCGAGCCTCACCGGCGTCACTGCGTTGTGGTCCTTGAGCAAGACACATTTATCCTAGCTTAGTACTGGTTCAACCCAGGAAGACCCGTCCCTGTTTAACTGAAAGATTGTTGATGGGACGTAAAGAATCAAATCAAACAAACAAACAAATTATGAGTTCTCAAGAAGACAATGAGCAATTCCTAGACATTGTAGCCTCCCCTTTATATTCTGTATCCATAACGACACTTCGAGGAGAGGGTATAACTAATACCGGAAATTAAAAAAAACAAAAATTGATGATGTATCTCTTAAAATGATCAATGAGAACAATAGCACCAATACGGCCATAATTGGTCCTCGACACAAGAGAACCTGTCTTCGGGGGTTTGCGAATAACACAGGTGCAGACCAGCCTGCACATCAGTGCAGTCTGATCAGCACCTTTGTTATTGACTTTTTGGAGAGTACCATATTTAACCTTGCTACAGGTAAAATTTCAATTTTCTAGCTAGTCTCTGTAGCTGAAGAGACCGGTTTGAAACTCCCTTTGACTGAAACCCCAAAGACAGGTTTTGTCAAGACCAGGCCAAATTAAGGTGTCTAAGTCACAGATCAGTGAAGACTAATCTGAGGACAACATCATGCTGAAGAAGGTCTGTGTAAGGCGGAAATGCATCAACTTAAAATACAATGTCAACCTAACCACTAATGATTGTTGGTTCAGTTTTTCCCTTTTATTAGGAATGTTATGAAATGTGTTATTTTTTTATCAATTTTAATAATTTCATTAGTGTCAGTAATCAGGTAACAGTGTTGTGATGTACTGTATACTATACACTGAGTACCTATTGGATAATTTGGTCTTCAAAGTTCTCAGAACTCCAGGTAAAATTTACAGATGAACCCTTTCCTTCATAAATATTCATGCGAGACTCGGCCCACTATGAATGATTATATAAAGAAACACTGATGATGGTACATAGGACAAAGGAATTACTTGTTATGTGCACTAGTGTATGATCATATCTAATCATTATCAAAAGGTATTTGGACACCCCTTTGCAAAGATGTCTTATTCACCTATTTAGACTTCATGCGACATCTTATCCTTTTGTAAATGTAAAATGTATCTATATATGTATACATGTTTTTGTGGGGAGATTACTTTGTTAAACTTAATGCAAGCTATATTCATACTCTGTATGTTTAATGCTTAATAAATTTATGTTATGTTTCCATATGCAAACAGAGTAGACCCTGATCAGACAGCTCTTACAAGAGCTGTCTGATCTGGGTCTACTCTGTATGCAAAAGCATTAAAAGATGTATCTATGAGGTAAAGGGTCAAACACTTTATACCTTATCTATGGAGTGTTCTATGATGTGATTTCTTTAAAAAAAAGTTGTCTCTAGCAGGCAAAGAGTTCAGCCTTTTTCAAGTTATTAATAACAGCTAAATGTTAAATAGTGTAGGCAAAGTGTATTGTGTAAATGAAAATTATGGTGCTAATCCTCATTTTGCCTTCTTTTTCAAATTTTCAATTTTTCCTTTAACACAAATGGACATTTTTAATTAAAATTTTCTCAGAAACGCTTGATTTAGAATTATGAAATCTTTAACAATTTTGTCTTTTCTCTGAAAGTGTTACAACCCCTAATGGCTGCTGCCTGGGGTATGTGAGCTTTGCGCACTTCTTGCTATATTCTTTGGAGTGTTCTATGATGTAATTTCTTTAAAAAAAAAGGTTGTCACTAGCAGGTATATATGTAATTAATAACATCTAAATGTTAAACATTTTAGGGTTATTTCTCCGACATTAACATACCCTGTAAGATAGAAGGAATGGACTCTCCTCTGATCCTGTCAGTGACCTGTGATGTTAAAGGTCTCTCTGTGACTTACTCAGTCTCCCTAGATGGTGAAAATACAATGTGAGTGTTTCATTTACTCAAAATACTAATTTAAGGCAAACAAAGTACATGTTTTAACTGATGGTTAAAAAGTTAATCACAATTCTAATGCACTCGATTTTGTAACGTGACGTCTGATTGGATAATGTCAAAAATTTGCAACATTATTTCCTGTGATGTACTGTCTGAAATAGTTTGATGTCATAAATTACGTCACATATCGTTGGCTGATGTGCGGCTTTATACAGCTTGTAACGCTCCAATTTGAAAAGAGACTGCAGAAGTGCATTAGAATGGGGATTACCATATTCAAAATTTTCATTTGGGGAGGTATATCATCGGATATACGTTCGGAAATAACTTTTTACGGCTCCGCTCGCGCGTCGCCGTAAAACTAGATTTCCGACCGTATATCAAACAATTTACCTCCCAAAATGAAATTTTGAATACAGTTATCCCCTAATTTATGCTCAAACCATTGGTTTATCTGGATCTTTCTAGTTTCATAGAAGTCAAATTGGTTGATTTAAATTCTAAGATAAAAATGGTTGGGAGTAAAAATGACCCAATAATCTGGGTAAATACACAAAAACTCAATCATAGACACAAAAATAGTGAATATGGTCAGGAAATACCACAATCACAAACTTTAGACAAACCCATGGGATTATGAGGAAGAGCCACACAATAATCACAAGAGACCAGGAAGACAAACAAAGCAAAGCAACCAGCTCTCTCTTCCCCATCGAGATGATTGCAAAACTAGAATTGACACAAAGTAACGCATAACAAAACATAGAACAATTACAGAATCCCACAATGGGAGCAACAATCAACAATGAATCCACAACAACAGAACCACCACCTTAGAACGGACAGCAGCCAAAGCTACGGGGGGGCTTAAATGTATTTAACTGGTACCAAAGCTTTGCCCTAGATTCTGCTGTTGTTGAAGTACAAAAATGTTAAGCTCGCATGGAGGATTCCTAACTATTGCATTGTATCGTCATAGAGAAACAATATAATCAAATTAACACACTATGATGAAACAGAGAAAAGGGCTCACAACTCACAGATAGTCAGAGCTAAAGAAAACCTTAAGTTGAGCCATGGTGGGCTCAGCTACAGCCAAGCATCAGGCCCAACCCACCAATTAAAGCTTCACCTCAGAGCCGTCATTGAGTCTGAGGCCTGACCCACCATCGTGCAATAAAAGAAGAAACCATAGCTATAAACTGTGATTGGGTTTACAATCGAGCATGCAGACTGTTGCATGATATCCAACTTTTTGTATAACGTTTGATAATCTTTTTGAATGGATCAAATTGGGTTTTCCAACAATTCTTTTGAATTTATATTATAAACTAAATCACCATAAAATATAGGTTCTGCAGAAGAGTTTTTCAACCAATATTGTAATTTAACAATTAACTCTGAGTGTCTGTGGTACATTACGGAAACGGCTCCGTGTGAAATTTAATATTTACGGGACTACTTTCTGCTGATCGGAGATTTCCGTATATACCCGATAACGAGTGTATCAGAACAAGTATTGGCTTTATAAACCAATAGCAGTCTTTGCTGCAATATTAATGCATCGGCTGCGCACGCGTGCATGTTTTTACTTTATTTTCCCATATTATTGTTTTTGTAATAATGTGTGCAAATTCCTGTAAATGCGTTTCATATTCGAAGGCTTGCTACTTGGGGGAGTTTTTATCCTCGTAGATGTCGAGAACTGGCTTGGTAATGTTCGAATGTACAATGGCTATTTGAAAAATAAATAAAAAGAAAAAAAATGAGTCTGATAGTACGCTAAACTTTCACCACTAGCCGCCTAAACACATCAGAGTCTTCCCGAAACAGGCGTGTAGAACGGCCCTGAACGCATGTTTCTCCTAAAATAAAACCAACAATATGACTTGTAAACGAGTCCGGGACATTTTGGCCCAAAGCAAACTGGGCATTTAATCGGCACATAAATTCGACCCCTCATAATTCGGTGCCTTTGATGCGAAAAAACGTTTAAGAGACCATTTAGCGCGTATGAATAAACACATTTTTCTACACGCCTGGTCTACACACTCGGACACGCTCGAGATACGTATTCAACAAAATGTAACCCCGGATCAGAGCCGGTCGGATTTGCATCGGATTATCGATATATTGATTCTTTTCATGCGCGGATCCAGAAAGTTTTGTCAGAGGGGGTCCAACTCTGCAACACTGACAATAATTTTAGACCGGGAGGTTCCATCGGTTAAGAAAATGTTTAGTACTCCAGGGGAGAAAACAAGAGGTTAGAGGGCCTGTGTAGGCCGGCTTAACCCGCCCTTATTTTGGGAAATTGACTAACAGTGCTGATCCAGATTAGACGCCGCATGGTTCGCCGTCTGATCAGGGTCGCCATAGTTTGCTAAACATAATTATCTATTAAAATTTGAATAAACATGACAAATACCGCCCAACAGCGGAAGTGGACTGGTCCAATTCAGGATATTTCATTAGGCATAAATGGGAGAAAAGAGACGTGTTGTATCCTAACAAAAAGTTTTATGTTTTTTTGTTTTTTTTTGTTTTACGTCCAAGTCAGCAGCAACGATCATGTCGGTTTTCAGTTCACATAACAAAGCTTGAACAAGCGGTAACCAAAACTTCGTGCACATACTTTTGCCTTTCACTGACAGCAAAAATAGTAAGTGAGTATGATTAGGAAATACCACAATCACAAACAGCAGACAACCCCGTGGCACCTTGAGGAAGAGCCTCTCAACCATCACGAGACACCAGGAAGACAAATTAAGCAAAGCAACCAGCTCTCTCTACCCCATCAAAACCTTCTTGAATGAATCAACGGAATGGTGGAGAATGACCGTAGAAATTAGTTTATTTCATGATCAATCTTCACTAATATATCGGACCGGGCCGGGATCAAACTCACTGACACCTTGATCTGCAGTCAGACACGCATCCGTAGTTACCGACTGCGCTAAGCGGCCTGGTATTAACAAATATGTAAAGATCACAAGAGATGGCAACTGCTAATATGTATAAGCAGTTTGGATGTAGATCGAGTCGTAAAATGTCCGGCTCCGGATCTAAACTGCTTGAAACTAGATGAGCCTTATATCTACATTAAGGAATGGCTAATACGGGAGTTTCGTCGCACCACATCTGGATTGACCTGATTGAACAGTGCAACCCATGTCATATGCATCAACGCGCGACAGTCGATCTGTGTCTTCACTGGTTGCGTTTCGCCGGATTATGTGTTTTGTACATTCCCGTTTAAGGACATTTGTTAGTAGCGAAAACCCAGGTTAAACGGTGTACGTCTACTATCAATCAGGGACAACACCCATCGTTTTTAATTAAAAATCTTTGTTCAAATAGTACCTTATTTATAAATCTTTACCGCAGATGAACATCTTACAGGCAGGTCAGACCCCATTCAGATGCCCCATGATGCACCAACAAAATCTACCTTCAAACTAGCACCCCATTTTCACTAAAATTCTGTACGCTCTACTGACTTGACTAGCAGTAGTCTTAAGACGGCAGGGATGTGCAGGCTGACCCGTTTGTTGCATAAAAAATCATGAATTTTGCGGTAACGAGCCTGCCTGATCTATAGAGGCGGCTGGTCAAAGTCGTTTGACTCTTTTCTCAAATATTATCTATGCGACTGACAGACAGTATTTAGCTGTGCCTAGTGAAAACTTTAACATGTTTAAACCAGCCTGTAAACCATTGCCGCCTGGCAAAGTGACTTGGCTGGTAGAGCGTTAGACTGGCGGCAGTGACCTATATACGTCACAAACTGGGGATAGAAAGGGATAGAAGAGTCCGAGACCCACCAGTCACTGGGCAAGACTCCGACACTTTATCCGCTGCTGTGTACTGGTTCAAGCCGGGATGACGGGGAATTGTCCCGACATGACTGTAAAAAATTGTTGACTGTTATGTAAAGAATTAGCACAAACAAATTCAAACCAGTCTAATCATAGTTGTTTTTGTATTGTTTGATTATTTTTGTATGTGTGTGACGTCCCAGTCAAAAATTAAGCTATGTCGGGACGGGCCAACCTATGTTGATCATGTACTGAGCAAAGATCGAGGACAAAATGCAAGCTTGGACCCGCAACTCCTCGGTCTCAAGTCAAGCACTCTACCACCGAGCCACTGCGCCCCCTTTGCTGTTTGAAGAAAATGCAATGCAGTTTTATTACCCCAGTTATGCCATACGGGATTGCTAGTTATTTCGTTTGCTGCATGTTTTTTTTGTTTTTTTTTCGTTTTCTTTTTTACAGCAACTTATGTTGACCCTGCCTCGAGCGGTAGCCGTGTCATAAGATTGCCGCCATCAATGTGGCGTGAATGCAACGAGCCTATGCAGCCACCTTTTTAGCTTACGGCTCCAAATGATGTTTGGTCAGTAACTTAAACACTCATAGAATATTAAAGCTAGCAAAGTCTCTGATCAGACTGCGCGTATGCGCAGGCAAGTCTGAGCATTTGCTGGTCAGACATACCACATTGTTATTGGTCTGCGCTGTGTGCGAAATTTCCATTTTGGGTTTCAACCCTTGTATACCTATAACTCCTTATCGTGTACTTAGGCAAACAGTAAAGACCTAGATTTCATCAGGGTCTTCACTGTGTGCCTACTAGTGGACAAAACGATTTTTTAGGAATAGATTCGCAAATTGTAACACGTGACACCTCAATACCGTGACACAATAGACCATCCCAAGTTTAAAGTATCAAGCCAGATGGAATAATCTATTAGTGCCTATAGGGGTAATAACATGTAGACACAGATCTAAACACAGTTTCGGTGATGTGTATTTTAAGAGACGTTACACGATTATAAGGTCAGTACTGAGGTATTAACCAGATGTCATTTTATTGCCCCGGGTATTGCAGACTTCCTGTTTCCAAAAGCCGTACCAAATGAAAGACACATTCCTACCTGTGTACCGCAATGCTATGACGTCCTTTTCACACTTTGATACCAGTAAATATCTACTTTGGCAAACAGTGACGACTCAGACGTCTCAGCCACCGACACAACAGACATTTTCGGACAGATTTTGAACAATATTAATTCATAAGTACTTAAATAAGTGACAGTGCTCCTTTTCTGTAGCGCGTGAACGGTGCGACGAACGGCGAATCGTCCCCTGAGAAAACTGAGATTTATTATATGAGGACAGCAAAGGTACAGATCAGCCTACACATTTGTACAAACTGGTTTGCAGCTATACTGTTGGTATCCATGAAAATATTTCAAATTGAATTTAGAAGTATCCCAGCTGATCAGACCAGTTTGCGCTCTATACTGGTTGGAAACTCAATATGACCTTTTACCATGGTATAGCTAAAAAACGATCGTACCACACGTCTGCTTCCGGAAATCGCCGAGTCAGCGTAGTAATATTTATGAAAGTGCGATGATATTTTTTATATCAATTTAATGTTTTGATTTTATTAGAAATCAAATTAATCAAACAGTTAACTAGTTTCTATATAGATTTAATCTTTTGGGTGCTGTAGTTGCTTTTTTAAAGGAAATATAGCTCATTTTTAGACGCACTATCTTTTTGCTATTTCCACCCCACCGATCCCCTCGTATTACTATATGTTAGGTGCAAATCTGGGGTGTTTTTCGCACGGAGACGTTTCCGTGATGGAATTTAGAAAATGCTTTTTGAATTTTATGTAAGCTGCAAATAGGTTATCCCTTTTTAGACCAATGGAATTTTCCACAAAGTTTGAGACAGTCATGTCAGGATGGTCCATCTTATATATTGATTATAATTTCTCCCAAAAAATTGCACATTGTATTTTTTTATATAAAGATCGACTTTGTCTTAGCACATAGTATCAACCCTAAAATACCACATTATGCAGCATTTCATCTGGGTCTTCACTGTTTGCCATAGTACCCATTTATGCAATGAAGTTACAGGGAAATGCACGAATGTAAATAAAATTCATATCATATCATTTCAGAAAAAATGAGAATATAGAACTCAATTTTGGAGATAAAGTTGAACTGGGCTCTGTGCCAAAGTTGTATCTTCATGTCCAGAATAAAACAGCTATCAAAGCAAGATATCATATGGGGATGGAAAACTTCTTCTTAAAGCCACCAACCCCTTCAGATGCCAGAAGAGATGAAGTGGGAAGGCCGAGTAGGTAAGTAAACCTGGGTAGATGAGTGGTAGAGCAAGTCAGAGAGAAATTAACGTTTGTCCTGCCAAGTTAATTCTGATATATGGCATCAGCACCCTAGATAAGCAGTGTATTTGCGTAAATACGCAATTGAAATCCTCAAAAAAGCAATTAAAATGAAATGTGTGCGTACCGAAAAACAATTCTGACGATCGGTATGCAATTACATGCGATGTTATTACGTACCATTTGGTCCATTTCCTTTCCATTTGGGTAATAAACAAATGCCAGTCGGGTATTGATATTTTTTCCAGCGAGCGCTCAATATAACTTTATGAAAATATCGGTGCCCAGTCCAGAATTTCGCGGAAAAATGTGATGAAAGTGAAACTTTTGCAAAGTGAACACGCTCGAATGTCAACAAGGGGATGAGATTTGCTTCAGGTACAATAAAATCTGCTAGTTTGATACTTTAGAAAGGCAGACGGTGGGAGTGAATAAATATGCAAGCACATTTCCGATGGCTTCATGCAATAAGAAAACGTGTAATTACAGAAGAAAAATGTGGCGTAAAAAAATATGAAAATACGCAATTGTTTTTGCAAGTACGCAATTGAGGATAACCATGTTGCGTAAATACCCAATTGACCTAAAAGCTTATCTAGGGCGCTGTGGCATGTTCACTTTTGATTTCCAGGCAATTATTAAGTAGCATAATTTCAATTAACTCTTTCCCAGATGAATATTCATGCTAAGCTCCACCCACTATGAATAATTATAGAAATAAACTTTCAAGTTTGTACATAGAACAAAGAAATTACTTGTCAGGTCAACTAGTGTAGATCAAGACACATAGATGTTTGGTTTGCATCAGGCCAACTAGCGTAGAATCATATCATATTTCCACGTGGAAACAGAGTACACCCTAATCAGGCAGCTCTTACAAGTACGGCCTGATCTTGGTCTGCTTTGTTTGCAAAAGTGTTAAAAGGTATTTAGGAGGTAAATGGTTAACTCTCTGCAGGCTGGGTAATTCTATATATACTTAAGGAATAAAGATACGCAACAGACGAAAAAATGTTTTTGCGTAGTTATATGATGTTTTGATTAAATTTCAATTAGAATGAGCTTACTGACTATAAATGACATATGATTAAATGCAAAAACGTCACTTTAACGATAAAATTAATGTCACAAGATGAAAACACTTATAAACGTAAAAATGTGATGCAGACGTCAGAACGGAGATCATACAGCCCAATATTCTTCGTGAATTGTTACATGGCAGCGACTCAACAATATGCAAACAAAGAAATGCGGAAATGTCAGTCAAATATTGCTTCCAAACCAGCAACTGGAATGAAAGGATACACAATGACAAAGAATAAGCATTTATTGTAACTAAAGCCGTCAAGTTGAGATCGTTGGTGCATTATGGAATGTATCAAACCTAAAGCTAACAGGACATGCTTTGCCCACAAAAGTTACCTTAAAGAACTAATAGAATTATGTAAGCAGAACGTTACATTGACGTTAGTCAAACTGAACACAGCACAAATTTGAAAATGAAAACAACCTGTTATATGTGAGAAGTAAACATTAACTTCCTAACTGTAACCAAAACTTTACAGCTTGGCCATTCTCTCATCAGAAAAATGTGTACACATTATGGTGCCTTTAAAGTTAAGAATTATGAATTTTGACGTCATAATACACCTTTTATTGACGTCAAATATTCTAAAGTCATGTTTCTTGCACTAAATGTGCTTTTATTGAATAAAACTCAAGAGGAATAAAATTTTACCACATTTAACGCCATATTTGGTCTTGTCGTTAATGACGTTAAGCTTTCAAAATCATAACGTACGGTTGCAAGCTGATCTTTTCCTAGATCCCCAAATTTATTCCAATGGTTTTGTAAAGAACAATGAGGTTTTGATGGAAAATTAACTTTTATTGACCGTGTTTTACAGTGGCTTAACCTACTGTAATGTGACGGATACATTCTGCTATTTTGAAATAGCATCATCTACACAACCGAACAGCATTGCATTTTATGCTTACACTTAATTGAAGCGAATGTTGCATTTTTTTATTCCTTAAGTATACTACACTTTTATGTTCTGTTATCCTGTTAACCTGCAGCACTTATGTTGTAAGCATATGTGTTTTCAAGAAGAGAGTAGAAAACTGCATGCATCCTGATTAGATGACTTTATCAGAAGCCAGCTGATCTGGATCTACAGTGTTTTTTTAGCTCACCTGAGCCATTGGCTCATAGTGAGCTATTGTGATTGTTGGATGTCCCTCTTCCATTGTGTGTGGTTCTTCGTCAACAATTGCTTCAAAGGACATCTCCTCCTAAACTAATGGCTGGATTTTGACCAAACTTGGAAGGAATGATCCTTATATGGCAGTCTTTAAAAATTGTTCAAATGGTTCCGGTCCATTGCTTATCAAGGTCACACAGGCTAAAAATAGATTTTCAAGATGAAAACTTTAAAAATCTTCTTCTCTAACACCACAAGGCGTAGAGCTCTGATATTTGGTATGTAGCATCACCTAGTGGACCTCTACCAAGTTTGTTCAAATTATGCCTCTGGGGCCAAAAATTGCCCCTTCTCAAGGGTCACATTTTTTTTACATCACCTAATGGACCTCTACCAAGTCTGTTCAAATTAAGCAGATACCTATATGTAAGCTTTAAACAAAACTAATTGAGCTATTTAGGGCCACTTGACCATCTTGTTTAAAAAGGTATAAATCTGGGTTCAGCATGACAAGGGGTAATACAGTGGATTCTGAAGCTGCATGGCAAACAGTGCAGATAATGATCACGTGATCTGGATCTGGATATACACTGTGGAGAATATATCTTGGTTCAGTCAAACAAGAGTTTAAACACTAACTTCCCTTCCTTTGTTGCAAACAGTGGCGGATCAAGAGGGGGTTTGGCTCGAGCCCTCCTCACTGCCCCACATTTTAAAATATCCTATGAAAATCATTTTCATGGGATATTTAAGAAAAAGGAGATCAATCAACAAAGCGAACCACCCCCCCCCCCCCCCCCCCACACACACACACACACACCTTTATACATATGAACCCCCTTTCCAGAAATCCTGGATCCACCCATGGCAAAGTAGAACAATCTTGAAAGGAAAAGAAAAACAAGTCAGTGTGTGAATTAGATAAGGGATCATAGCCATATTGAACTTGGGAATTTTTATTCTGATATGTTTACTTCTTCTGGAAGCATCGGCTTCTGAACTATGCATTTTTTTTTGCAGTAAGTTCCCATTTGTTTTAAAGTCTTATCTATGCAAAATGTATATATACATGATCAAATTGATTTTTTGATTTTAAGGTATATCGTAGCCTCAAATTATTAACTTTTCACACCACATGCTTTCAAAAGCATTACAATATAGTGACTGGTGATCAACATGGCCAAATTTAGCCAAAATATATGCAATGTTTTTATTTTTGATTTTCACCTGTACAAGAAGAATGCTGCTGGGTAGAACTCCTAACTTAGATGACCCCTTCAGTAAAACCACAGTTAAAGCCAATGCCGGTAAGAGAGAGTTGTTTTATGATTTTAGCCAGACCATAAGATAATGTCATATATGCATTAACAGTGTTCGCGTTTACGCCGTAATAATATCTAAATACGCAACGAAAATTGTTGATACACAAAAAAGACAAGTAGCTTGCGTCCATTGAATGCAAGACTTTTAGCACATTTATGCCAGAGAGTTAAAACCCTTTAATATAGGTCTTTTGTACTTTGCAACGCTTCAAAATCTCAAAGAAATTGCTATAAATAGTATTGAGATGTAGTTTTCCGAGACCCGTTGTTCATAGCAACGGTTGAAATCAGAACAAGGCTCAGCTATAAATAATGATTTACTGGTATCCCAAAATGGATTTGCTGGGTAAAAATGGGGTTTTGCCTCGAAGAATCACACTAGAAACATATAAATAACTTAATGAAGTTTATTCTGTAGTCATTACTATCACAATTCGATGTTTTATCCGTTCAAAAATGTGTTCACTGACAGGTTCAGGGATTTTCAACAGGCACAAGTAAAAAAAGTCTTGGTCAAGTAAAGACTTTTTAAAAGCGAAAACATTTAAAGACTCCATCACTGCTAAGTCTGCTTCTCTCTTGCTTTTTTTTAATTGATCGTCAATCACTTAGTGTAAACTGAAAATGTTTGAAATTAAAGTTAATTGTAGCTAAATTCTTTGTGTTTAACATTGCAAAAAAAATAGGTTGAGAAACTTTCTGGGACTCAGTAAAATTTACATGGGGCTCAACTTTTCTTGATGCCCTGGGTCTCAGGGACGCAATAGAAATCAAGCCTAAATCTAACACAGCATTAACAACAGGTTTAGATAAACAAAACATTTTTGAGTGTAAAATTGGAAACATTTTCTACCAATAACTTTTGCATATGTTTTGTGTGCTCAAAAGAAACATCTCATTGAGATGGTTCTTTTGAGTACCCACATCATATGCTTTTTGGTTGAGAGTCTAGAATATTATTTTTCTGTTACACACACTTTTATGCTTGTGTGTGTCATTATTATACTAGAGATTCAACTTTTTGAAGCATTTTCCCAAAGTTTTCGAGCAACACAATGACTTTTTGCTATAATAGAGATTAAACATGTTTTTCTGATACATTAAAATGTGCAAGGCCTCTCGGGGACTGTTAAAACTCTTACTTTTCAGACTCTGGTTACAACATTCCTCGGGGTCCAGCAGATGTTAATGCATGTAAATTCCTGTTTGATCCATGTCATAAACTATACACAAGTGTCAGGTTCAACAGCTAATATGAATATATTTTGGAGATGACAAAACCAAATGTTGTTTGATTGAACTACTGTAAATGTTCTAAAATTCTGAACACTAGTTGCCTGACAAAAAGGCATAGACAAACAGGGCACAACCAGATCAGTCTGTTCGGGGTCTTCTCTGTTTGGTATTCTGACATACATTTTGTGAATTCTAGCCCTAAACATTTGTTTTAGTACAAACAGAGAAACATGTTCCAAATTTTCAAACATTTACTGAACATAGTCTAAATAAGATACAAAGAACAAAGTTATGAAAGAATCTTTAAAGTTTTATAAAATATTTTATTTCTGACTAGGTATCAATGTGTTCATGGAATTGACATTGAAGCACTGCATGACAAAGCCAATTAAGTGACTGCCCAGTTTGACCATGTTCAGCTCAACTGAGCTACTCATAAAAACTAAAATACTGACGAATAAAGAAGTTTCTTGCTTTAAGTCTCTCAGATGTTGTATTTATCATGCTTATAAATGTTAAAATGCCAACATATGAGCATGATAAATTTTATGCTCAATGAGTTGAGCACAAAATCTTGCATCATTAACAACTAAGGCTGACCTGAGTCTTGCTGGATCAGCTTTTATTCGGCTGGTTTTAGAATTGCTTTTGTCATGCCATGGCTTATAAGGTCCTCAAGGTGACAAAAAATAGTAAGTGAGTATGATCAGGAAATACCACAATCACAAACCGCAGACAACCCCATGGCACCACGAGGAAGAGCCGCTCAACCATCACGATACACCAGGAAGACAAACCAAGCAAAGCAATCAGCTCCCTCTTCCCCATCAAGATGATTGCAATACTAGAATGGACATAAAGTAACATATAACAAAACATACAACAATTACAGACTCCCACAATGGGAGTAACAATAAACAAAAAGTCAACAACAACAGAACCACCGCCTTAGAACAGACAGCAGCCTAAGCTACCGGGGGGCTTAAATGCATTTTACTAGTACCAAATCTTCGCCCTAGATTCTGCTGTTGTTGAAGTACAAGAAATGTTCAGCTCGCATGGAGGCCATCTAACTAATGCAATGTATCATGGAGAAACACTCTAATCAAATTACTACACCATGATGAAACAAAGAAAAGGGCTCATGACTCACAGATAGTCAAAGCTAAAGAAAACCTCAAGTTGAGCCACGGTGGGTCCAGCTACAGATAAGCATCAGGCACCAACCCACCGATTAAAGCTTTACGTCAGAGCCGTCATAGAGTCTGAGGCCTGACCCACCGTCGTGCAATTAAAGAGGAAACCATAGCTATAAACCTTCTTCTAGGTTTTCAACCAGGTCGTGCTCAAATCAGACTTGCTAGAAAAATTTCAAATTTTGCTTTTATTAAGTTTTGATATGATACTTTCCAATATGGGAATAACAAGGGTGCTGGTCAGACTGTGGGGATGCACAGGCAGGTCTGCGCTTTTTTTGTTGACAAACTCCGAAGGCAGGTTTTCTTGTGTTGAGGCCCATATATCAGTGTAATTTATACCATATATTTCGGGAGTGCAGGGTCTCAGTGGTAGAGTGCTTGACTCGAGACTGAGGGGCCGCAGGTTAGAGCCTCAATGGCGTCACTGCGTTGTGTCCTTGATTAAGACACATTAATCCTAGCTCAGTACTGGTTCAACCCAGGAATACCATCCCTGCATAACTGAAAGATTGTTGATGGGATGTAAAGAATTAAATCAAAAAAACAAATACCATATATTTCAGATCTCAGCTCAGCATTATTAAGTCAAGGGAAAGGATCGTCATTTGTGCCATCACCTGCTACTGGAGTTCTCTCCCCTTTCAGTGAAGAAATCATAGAGATCTCTGATGGGGAGTTTATTCTGACAATTTAATCTGTTGGGTAAGATCATATACTGAAAAAAAGTGAAACCGCTACACCTGAATTGTTTGACATCTGTATACAAAATTATACAAACCAAGAATGCAAATAAAAGTGTATCTTAATGTATAAATACTGGATAATGCATAACAGTAAAAGTTTTACGGATTTTGTCATAAGGAAACACATGTAAGCCATTTACATGTGACAGGGGTCCAATTTTTCAGGTTGCCAATTTGAACAGAAATCTCACACAGTTTAGGCCTTCACAGAAATCAACTACCTTCGAGATCCAACTGCAAGAAATGGTAGTCTAAACATGTGACAACCAGAAATGTGAAGGACCTATCTCAAGTGTGTTTGGATTGTTAAGAAAAGCAATCTTAAAAGCGGATTTTCCATCAAATTGCCAAATTTGAAATCTTAACACTAAAGTCTACATAGGAAAATCAATGTGTTGTTGCATCTTAGTATGAGGTCATTACTAGTCTAGAAATGGTAGAAACAATGTCCTGAGAAGTCTACCTGATTTGGAAAAAGAAAATTATCGAAAATCGTGATAAATTGAAGATTACCAAACATTTAAAGCTGCATAGTCTGTAACTTTTGATCTTTTAATTTTTGAAATAATGTTTCTATTTTTCAAGAACACAGTAGAAAACTAAAAATTCAGGTATACATTTTACCAATTTCGTAAATCTTTACAAATTATCAGTATCAAAACGACAGCATTTATGATAAAACGTGACTGTCTATAATTATTGGAGGGACGCAAATAATTACCAACAAGAGAAAAAACACCTGTTTTTATAAGATAATTCACTTTTCCATGCAGTCTTCAGCTATAGTGAACAGATTTATTGTGAAAACTTAACTTAATTCTGCTTTTACAAATGATTTAAAAAGAAAAGAAAATTTTTCAAAAAATAATCATAGTTGCAGACTTAGTCTCTTTAATATTCCCTATTTGTTATTGTCAAAGGGGGACAATTTTCAATTTTTTACAAATTTGATAAATTTGAAATTGATTTCTGAACTTTTTTCTATTGATTAATCAGTTTTATTGTGTTTTTATGCACACAATTATGAACAATTTAGACAAGCATAACAATTTTAATTTGCGCATGCGCAATAGCAAAATTCAGTGAATAAAGCTCTAAACACTTAAAGGAGCATAACTCAGACATCAAATGAGACAAATTGGTGGAGTTTTGACGAATCGTTTGATGGATGTCTGGGAAACATTATTAAGCTTTTGTAAATACTTTTTGTCCAATACTTTCTCACAAAATATGGATAATTGTAGTGTAGCGTTTTCACTTTTGTTCAGTATATATACAAACTAGACGTTCAGCTTCATTTTATGTTTGTGAGATCTGCTTTTAACCAGTTATCTGCTAGTGACTTGTGTATTTTTAGGTATAATTGGCAAAAAATACAGCATTTACAGGTACATATAATCTGCAATAATGCATATTTGCCTTTATGCTACATTCAAAGACCAGCAGGTCAAAATCCAGTCTTTTCAAGTAACTCTGACATTATTTAAAGAATACTTGCCAAATGGCAGAAATACCAAACACAAGTCCAACATATGCCTTCAAAAATGTCCCAGACAGTCAGGATCTATGTTCCTAAGTAAATCGGAGCATCCCAGCCAATTTTCTTCTGTCTATTAAGGAAAGAATTAGGTTAAAACTGGAAAATTGTTCCAGACAGAATTTCCTACCTGTCTCTGATATCTGGAAAGTTTTAGACTCTACCAGATGGTCGCTGCAAATAGAATCTCGGAAAATGTAAGAATTTAATGGCAAACAGTGTAACTCCTGGTCAGACTGCTTCTGATATAGATATGCAGGCCACAAACTTGACATACAGCTGAGACAACTTATGGGCCTCCTTGTGACAAACCTGTCTTCGGGGTTTCCGACAAAGCTAGTTTCAAACCAGTCTCCTCAGCTAAAGAGACTAGCTGGAAAATTGAAATTTCAACTGTAGCAAGTTTACATATGATACTTTCCAAACAGCGCATAACAAAGGCGCTGATCAGACTGTGTGGATGCACAGGCTGTTCTGCATCTGTGTTGTTTGCCAACCTCCGAAGACAGGTTTTCTAGCATTGAAGCCCTTATCATATCAGTTTTATTCTGTAGTTTAAATGTGCTTATTCAAAATAAGTGGTCCTCAAGACTTCAAATTAAGGAGATTCAACTGTACTCAGGCCTTTAGTTAAAAGTGTACCACAAAAATTATTTTTCTTATTTCTCAACCAAAACATATGTTGTTGGTACTTAAAAAAACCGTCTCAATGAGACGGTTTTTGTGAGCATGCAAAACATAAGTTTAAAGTGATGGGTAAGAAAATATTTACATTTTTACGCTCAAACATTTTGTTAATCTAAACCTGTGGTTGTTATTGTTGTTTCAGATAGGGGAACTTGAAGAGACAAAGATCCCAGTGACAATGACAGTTGTAGGATGTCCTCTATCCTTCCAGATGACAGCTACACAACCGGACCTTAAACCTGTAGTCAGGTCTGTTCCATTATAATTCTCAAATTTAAACCCCCTTTTTGCTTTCAGAAAAAGTTTGTATCGCATTGCAGTATATGTCCTAAAATTTGGAACATTAAAAAATAACTATTTTTTCATGTGTTCGTAATTTTAGAAATTACGTTTCATAAAAAAATGCTAGTGTTTGAAAGTATAGAATGTGGTCTTCATCATGATCAAAAAAGGTTAATATGCATGTCAAAATGTTGTAGTATCGTTGTGAAAACACAGTGTTCACGAATACTTTCCAGACATTACCAGACATTCAGTCTGGTGCAGTCATGAATTTTATCAGACCAAATAATATTTTACAGGACCAAAAAAAAACGAACAAGTTGAATGATTAAATATAAGAATTTCTTAATACAACACACAGTAGGTCTAGATTTTCTTTAAAATGATGTTGCAAACCTACTGCTTTAAAATGACTTTGCAAACCCACCCTAAACAAATTTGAGCAGGGCTACCCTGAATACAATTTGCTGTAATTGTCTAAGTTAAAACACTGAAAAAAAAATTGGGCAAGTGTTCCCCTATACATACTGTTATTTCTTTCAACCCCAGTCCTTTTCCACGGCCAACATAAAGTGGCGGAAAGGATAGAAAACTGAAGAAGTGGGGTGGGGTACTTGGAACTACAGAAACTTACACCAAAGTACCAGCTCCTTCAGGTCTGATAAACGAGAGACAGATAAGATAGTCAAAATAAAATCTTACCCCTCAAATTTTCCATCTCACTGAGTCCCATTTTCACACACAGATGTACCAAATTAACTTAGTCTAGCTAGTTGAATCAGCTGTTAGCTATTTATCTTTTATGCATCCGAAAAACAAGTTTCAAATGTTGCGCTTACAGGGGAACTTATCTGTTAAAGCAAAGAAGAAAACCACGGCTGATATGCCGATCATAAGAGTGCATAACACCCCTGGGCCCTGCTAATGCAACGGCAGGATTTACATCAATAAACGCACGACCGATACATCAACAGTGACTGCCAATAGTCTGTAACATCCGTTGCACATCCCGCTAATTTTCGCAAATGTAAACCCTGAATACACATCCTGTGCAAACAGTTTTTACCAACCAGTCCTTTACGCGATTGATTTTTCCACTACTGGATTTGCTCATCGGTAGTTACAGCTCAAAAGAACCTGATTCACTCCGAAAATTTCATCAGACATACGGTCTGCCGCTGGAGAACTAATTACCAGACTGCGCCAATCATTACTGGAAATGTCAGATGGCCATTGGGGAACACTGAAAACATATGATTCTGCTTATTGTTGTTAGTCTGTCTGCTCATTTCTGTCTTCTTTATTTTCTTTATTAATATCAACGCTAAATCATAAGTGAAAGTTGTGTAAAATAAGTACCAGCAGGTCCAGTGGTTGCTGCAGCAGTAGTAGTAGTGTAACAGGGGTGGTTTTTACCATAAATGTTTCACATTTACCTTCATAGTGGAATACCTTAAACCTATGTGGTAATTGGACATTGGAGCCTAAACCCCATTGATATGCATAAAGATATTCCTGGGAGTGATAATTTCCTACTTGTTGCGCCCACTGCAACGCTCCAATGCATTCGCCATATTTGTGTTGTTGTCAACGTATATCGTTGACAATATTCTGAATATATTTCCATTAAAAGATACTATCTAATTGTGTCTTTTCAGGTATGTGAAAGTTTAATATGTTATCTTTTAGAAAATGTACCATAGGCATATGTTACATGTTGGAAAATAGGCATTTTATAAGATTTTATATGTCGCCCTATTCTGCTTGATATGCATGTACTCAGGTGTGTTAACCAGGTGTAAATAGCTGTGTACTTATGCATAATATAAACAATGCTTTTAGTATGAAGATCAGCGATTGCATAGTTGCAGCTCACCAATGGTGATCTGCCTCCACTGCAACGCTCTAATGCATTCGCCATATTTGTGTTGTTGTCAACGTATATCGTTGACAATATTCTGAATATATTTCCATTAAAAGATACTATCTAATTGTGTCTTTTCAGGCTTCAGACGACATAATTAAATCATCATCTGTCACCTATCGTTGTTTTGGTTTGGTCCATAGAACCCAGGGAATATCCAACGAGATTATATACGCTCTGTTACAGTAGTAAATACGTAAAAATAGCCACATGCACCTTTATGGTTTATGTACAGTGCGTGCTGTATTTGCCAATGTCATGTCACTCAACTTACAAGTGGTAAAAGACAACTGATTTTGCTATTAGATGAGCCGAGACTCCTATTGTACTGGACTGAGAATGCATGTTGGGATTAAGACAGGGGGTCCATACCCCCCCTCCTCCACCACTAGTGTCTTATAAATTTTAATGCATGGCGTTATATTACTCGCAGACATGACACAGACACGACGTCATATGATAATGTGCTGTTTGCTGCAGTACGAATTGTTGTTTAAGAGGGTAGTAACAGGTTTCTTTTCTTTTTTTTTACAAAAAATTGCCACATGGGTTAAATTTTAATTTTATAATTCAATTTTCTTTCTAGATTTGGCAGCCATGTTGCCGGGACATCAACTTGTAAGAGAACTATGCGAGTCAATAATACCAGCCCTTATGGTAAGCAATCAAGGAAATTTGTGCATAGGTCCAGATAAGGATAGTTTGTGCACTTAAAATTGCATTTATTTCCTAACCCCTCAATTTAAACATGCATTTTGGGTGCTCAAAAGAACCGTCTCATTGAGAGGGTTCTTTTGAGTACCCACAACATATTTTTTGGTTGGTTTAAACTTTATTTCATTGCACTCAAATGAATAGTTACAAGTGGGGATTCAGAAGGAAGTCTATTGACTTTTGTGAACTGTATGCTTTGGTTGAAAAATAAGAAAAATAATTTTCCAGTACACTCTCTTATCTGGGGGCCTGAATGTGGTCCAATCTCACTTATTCAAAGTCCTCAGGACCAAAGCTTTTATTTCCAATTATCAGCATAGGTCTAGTTATTAATAAGCAAAACTGTTAGCGTATAACTGTCATCATCACATATTTAAGCCAAACAGAATTTCCTCATCTTATCATTTGGACCAGTCTATTTCTTAATTTTAGGGTTGTTAGGTTGTATTTTTATAGCAATTCTAATAGAATTTTCTGTCAGCAAACAGTGAAGCCCCTGATCAGATGCATCATTTTTCTGCGTCTGATCTGGTCTGCACTGTTTGCCCATGTCCCACAAAAATGACGCAAGGCTTAAATGGGTTAAAACACTATTTTCCACAATAACCCAAAATCTGCATTTGCAATAAGCACTTTTCCACTTACATGTTATCTGCTACCATGATGATAACCGGAAGTCATGTCTTTTGAATGGAAAGAAGTTATCATACTCAGCAGGAGACGTTCATTCCATCAACTACAATGGCGTGGAATAGCTTGCCTGAAGATACAAAGCAATCCCCATCCATTTCTTCCTTCAAATTCTGACTTAATAGAGACATGAACAAACCACCAACACAGGCACACGCATGGGTCAAATCCTCCATACTCGTATTAGACTCGTATTTTACTGACGGTTCCAAGGCGGTTCTTCTTTTGTGGATCTTTTATGTTTTTTCTTTCTTCTGTTTGTTATGCCTTTGTGGGCATCTGTTTATTTGTGCCTGGTGGTTTTCTGCTGGAAAAAGGGCTGACCTCTTGGCTCTCGGTTGTGTTGTCTAACTGTGAGTTTGTCACTTTCCCATTGGTATCCTGGGTCAGGTGTGGTACTTGATTGGATCGATTCCTGATCTTTGCACCCTTGCTTACTTTAAATGCAGCTCAATAAACGCCCACCTATACAGGAAAAAGATAGTGCCAGAGCCTACATGCCAATGTGGAGGTTTCGAAAGTTCTTACGACTTTTTTTTTGTCTGTCCAATATTCGTAGATACTTACCAGCAAGCTTAATCAATTTAATGATCAGGGATCTATTGTTCTGTATTGAAAACAAAACAAACCACGAAAACGAGGCACTATGTATGCAGGTACAAGAATTCATAGTGGAATCAGGAAGGTTTGCTCCAAACTAGTCAAACATGATAAAACACTATCCACCATGTTCAATGCACAGCATAGAAAAATTGAAGTCATTCCCTCCCCCCTCTCCCCCGCATTTTTCTTCTTTATGTTGATATTACTTTAATAGCGTACATTGATTGCCAGTGCCATTCTCATATAATTTTTGTATAATCCACATTTTAATAGGAAATGACTTAAATATAAGCTTCAGCTTACTGTCAAATCTTGTTCCACTATACATTAGTATATATTGTATTTTGCTTATAAATTCAGAAATAAAAATATTGCTCAAACTATTTTAAAAAAGTCAGCAGATGACAACAAATATGTGAAAAATTACCTAGCATGCAAATAATCAAATGAGTTTTTAACTGAAAAACACACAATGTGGTTGAGAGTGACAACAAACTCACAGATCTCATTGTGACTTACAGTAAACTTTTAACTTAGAATGAATTACATTGTTTTTACCAGATATCCATTTTGACTGGGAAACACATAATGTGATTGAAGGTGACAACAAACTCACAGTGACTTATTGTAAACTTATAACTTTAATTTGATGCATTGTTTTTACCAGATATCCATGTTGACTGGGAAACACACAATGTGATTGAAGGTGACAACAAACTCACAGTGACTTATTGTAAACTTTTAACTTTAATTTGATGCATTGTTTTTAACAGATATCCGTGTTGACTGGGAAATTCACAATGTGATTTAAGGTGACAACAAACTTATAGATCTCATTACGACATATGGTAAACCTTTCCCTCTGAAGGATAGTGATGATAATGAAATAGTACCACCAACAGAACGTAAGTATTCTTCACACATTTTGACATACAGTAAACCTGTGAAAAACGGCCACTCAAAAATAGATAAAACAAATATCTTAATGACAAATGGTTGCTTAATGAAGGTTACATATAAATAGACAGTATTGCAGAATGCTCCAATACCATTGGAGCATTCTGCAATACTTTTGACCTGCATTAAACAATAATTGGTCTTTAAAACCAATTTTCTGTCTTTTTGAGAGTGTCTGTTTTACTCAGGTTTTACTGTAGTTCTACATAGAAAGAGTGTCCAGATACCAAATTTTCACCATATAACCCTCTCTCAACAGATACAGAATAATATAAGAATCCATCATGAATGGTCATGTAGCATAGATTGAGATACACAGGTTAAGATAAACAAAAATGTTCAGCCAAAAATGTAAATATTTTCTTGCCCATAATTTTAAGCATATGTTTTAGGTGCTCAAAAGTACTGTCTCATTGAGATGGTTCTTTTGAGTACCCACAACATACGTTTTGGTTGAGAAATAAGAAAGTTATTTTTTTTGTTATGCTGCAGAGACTCTTAAGTAAAGGCCTGAGATATACAAAATATTAGTGCGTAAATAAGATTGAAAGAAGAATCCATCATGAATGGTCATGTAGCATAGATTGAGATATACTAAATTTTTAAGCGTAAAATTTTCCATCAGTTTTAACATTCATCTCAATAAAATTTCTCCCCAAAAAATAAATTTAAATTTAACATTTCAGTTTTAGGTTCTCATTGAGGAGGCTCTTTTGCACGTGCACAACATATGTTTTGGTTGAGAAATAAGAAAATTGAATTTCAATAACACACACTTATCTAGGGGGCCTGATGTAGGATAGACAAGAATTTGAGCTGCGACATGAGATTTCTAACAATGTGGTATGTAAGACCAGCAAAGACTCAGATCAGCCTGCGCATACGCACTGTCTGATCAGAGCCTTTGCTAGTCACTTGAATTTTTTATGAGTGTTAAGCTACTGAACGAACATCAATTGGAGTTTCTAAGCTTAAAAGGAGGCTACACAGGCTAGTCTGAGTCTACACTTGTCAAAAAGTCAAATTGTTGGAAATCACATGTTGCAGCTCATTTTTGACTGTTTACTTCAGGTTTCAAATGTTTTACATACTGGTCAAACATACAATATTAAATTTTTCTCAATTGTTATCCAGGTGATGAATTATGAAGGAAAATCTAAAAAAATGCTAAATTTATTTTGCATAGTATAGTTTGCACACAAGTGGAGAATTACAGTAAAACCTGTGTAAAGCATTATTTTATCTATTACTCAAAAATAGATAAAACAAAGATCTTAATGACAAATGGTAGCTTAATGAAGGTCGAAAGAATTGCAGAATGCTCCCCTTGGACCGGCATTAAGCAATAATTGGTCTTGAAAACCATTTTTTTGGTCTTTTTGAGAGTGGCTATTTTACACAGGTTTTACTGTAATCAAGGTGCAAAACGCAAAACAACATCTTGCTAAGCTTCCTATGGCATTGCAATGCTAATGTCTTCATGTGATCCTAGTTTATTAACATCATTATCTTCCATTGTTGTCTCAGTAAGACTTAGTAGGGGAGTGCTGTGGCTCAGTGGTAGAGTGCTTACCTCGAGATTGAGGGGCAGCAGGTTTGAGCCTCACGGGCGTCTATGCGTTGTGGTCCTTAAGAAAGACACCTTTATCCTAGCTTAGTACTGGTTCAACCCAGGAAGACCCGTCCCTGTTTGACTGAAAGATTGTTGATGGGACGTAAAGAATCAAATCAAACAAAACAAAGTAAGACTTAGTGATGCTTTGGTGCAGTAATTCTGAATTACTAAGATGCACTATATTTTTTTTGACAACCCTTTTTTGGAGAAAAGGGATAGTTTAATCTACCCAATATAAGAAAAAAACAAGTGAGTATGATTAGGAAATACCACACTCACACACTGCAGACAAACCAAGGGCACCGTGAGGTAGAGCCACAGAACAATAACAGAAATAAGACATCAGGAAGACAAACAAAATAAAGCAACCAGCTCTCTCTTCCCCATCAAGATAATTGCAAAACTAGAAAGGATACAAAGCAATGCACAACAAAACATGAAACAAATACAAAACCCCACAATGGTAGCAATAATAATCAACAACAACAACAACAACAGAACGGCCGCCTTAGAATGGACAGCAGTCTATGCCACTAGATTCTGTTGTTGTTAAAACACAATAATTGTTAAGCTTGCATGGAGGCTTCCAAACTATTGCAATGTATCATCACAGAGAAACAATCTAATCACAATGAACACACTATGATGAAACAATGAAACAAAAAAGGGCTAAAGACAGATAGTCAGAGCTAAAGAAAAACCTCAAGTTAAGCCAGGGTGGGCTCAGCCAAAGACAAGCATCAGTCACCAAAGCTGTCTTATGGTCAAGTAAGAATAGAATGTCCATGTAGGATAGATATAACTCACCAGGGGGGGGGGTTCTTATTGAACCAGGGGCAAGAATTGCCCAGTCCCTGGTTATAGTATGATCCCGAGGGTAAGATGAACAGGCCTGGGTCATAATGCTTCATTTCTTCAGGGTCCAAACTGATTGCTAAGACAAAAATATCATTATGTTCTTGAGAAAGAAGCATATGTCCAGATAAGGAAATTTTATTTGCTTAAAATTTTAATTATTTTCTTACCCAATAATTTAAACATGTGTTTTGGGTGCTCAAAAGAACCGTCTCATTGAGACGGTTCTTTTGAGTACCCACATGCTCAAAAGAACCGTCTCATTGAGACGGTTCTTTTGAGTACCCACAACATATGTTTTGGATGAGAAATAAAGAAAATAATTTTCCAATACACACTCTTATCTGGAGGCCTGAAGAAGTACAAAATTATTTGGAATTAATGAATTACCTATGACCCCTCAATATATAAAATGGACCATCTCAAATTTATTATATCAAACCAGAAGGAAGAATCCATAGATGCATTTAGTGTTAAACTATCTTGTAGGTTAAGATAAACAAAAATTTTAAGCGTAAAATTGTAAATATTTTCTTACCCATCAGTTTTAGCATATGTTTTGCGTGCTCAAAAGAACCGTCTCATTGAGACGGTTCTTTTGAGTACCCACAACATATGTTTTGGTTGAGAAATAAGAAAATTATTTTTTTGGTACACACCCTTAACTAAAGGCCTGTATCTTATCGTGTTTATTATACCTCACAGAGGAGTATATCAAGAGATATGGCAAAGGTAAGATCAAGTGTTGTGGTATGGCTGCATGTCTGCTTCTATCTTGTGTGTAATAATTATCCTTCGGTGATATTTCAAAGGGGTATGTGCGTTAAGAGGCTATTTTGGCCCCCTATGAGGTCAAAAAATAAAAGTAGCTCTTCACAAAATTCTTCTTATTAGTTTATTAGAACAATAGCAAAAGTGTAAAAGTCTGGCATTGATTTGACTTTGACTGTTGCTATGGTAACAAAAATGGCCGCCAAGATAGGCTGATAATAGGAAAATGACCATTTTGGAGCAAATTTGAGACATGTAACAGAGGAATTAATATAGAGCACAAGCAAATACCAAAACAATATTTTAACAGATGATGAGAATTACCACGGCACACAATATATTAAAAGTTTTTTTTGGTATTTGCTTGTGCTGATATCTAATTCTTAAAAATCAGTCTCCAAAAGCCTCAAATTTGGCCTAAAACGGCAATTTCTATATTTTAAGCATATTTTGTCAGCCATTTTGGTTACCATAGCAACCGGTAAAAGTAAAATATACAGAGGATATTCAAATGTTTTTGTTAAATATCTCTTTTCTTTCACAAGTGAAGTGGACAATATCTATATTTCATGAGTGGCGAAGCCACAAATGAAATATAATTATTGTCCACTTCACGAGTGAAATAAAAGACAAACGAGGGACGTTTTTTATGTTCGTAGAGAGGTAGATTTAATGAAAACGGCGAAAGTAAATGCATACAGCATGCATATATTTGGAAAGATTGAGTTTTTATCTATACATGCAACCTAAAATTATTTCAAAATTAATTACTTAAATGACTTCTAAAAGGCAAAGACATACCTATATATCGCACACTAGAAATATGGTAGAAATATGACATTTATGGACTTAGTCTCTGACAGAACGTTTGTAACAATTGCATGAAAATGGGCCCATAGCCATACACAGCTTCTGAAAATTTGGCTGCAGATCAAAGACACCACGTGCTACAATATTATATAAACATTATAGCATATATGCAGCAATTATTGGATAGGGAAGATTTGTTTGGAACCTCAGCAAATTGAACAGTAGGCATATAAACTTTTATTGTAAAAAGTTGACACAAGTGGAAGTTGGGTACGGGCTTTTGAATGTGGCTTAATATGTTAGCTGTAAAGTTGTATTATATTTTTTCTTGTTTATATGGTAGATGGAAGTGTTATGGTAACTTTCATCCCAAAACTAAATTAATACTTTTATTTTATTAGAAATGAGCTGCAAAATAAATAGCCTAGGGGGTACTAAAATCCCTTATTTTGTACATAAATGGAGTCATGGAGTGTTACTATATTTAGAAAGTACATCAAAACTGTTTTTGTGCCTCTAAACAGGTGTTGAAATTACTGCAATAAGAAAATTATGCAGATCCAATTGTTATTGTGTTTTCTATGCGGGGTTGATATACCCCACCCACTTTTTATAACATGGGGGTATGCCAGTACCGGAAGTTGCCAGTTACACGTTTAACTCGATACATCAATATAACTGCTGACGAATGATTACATATATCATGTGCTATGCAAAACAAGAAGAAATTTTAAAATTTGTTTATAATCGTAATTTTAACAGATTTAATAACAATCACTACACTGTGATAATTTTTGTATATTGATGGGTGTTTTAAAATTGTTATAGAAGAGCAAATAACATGCTTATAGTTTTGCTGCACTTGTCTACGATTAGCGTTTGAATAATTAATTTTGATGATGCAAAAGAAAAATCAGCTTGACAAATGCTTATATCACCATAGCGAATGGAACTTAATAGCATCTAATTTCCTGCTTGCTGCGTGGTTAAAATGGCATGGATTTCAACCAGTGTCCTTTACTAGGCTTTTTCAAAGCTATATATCTTGACCGAACTAAGCGCTAATGATGTAAAATTTATATCAGTTGATAGATAGAAGCTAGAACTTTTAAAATATATATACTTA